>SJYA01009665.1:0-14160 GCA_006410615.1 Neotragus moschatus
ATATATAATAATTAAACCAAAAAAAAAAAAAGAAGCAATGTGTCACTAAATGGAAGAGAGTAGAATTTCAAGAAGAGAGGGGCAGCATTACCTCATGATTTGGAAAGGTTAAATAAGATCATGCTGAAAATACACCATTGATTTGGCAGTTAGTAGGTTATTGCTGATACTAACAAATGCTGTCTTCATAAAGTGGTGGCATAGTAGATTGCACTGAATGATGGAAAATGAAGAAGTGAATGTAGTTGGCTTATTCAAGTAGTTGGGCAATGAATGCATAGAAAATATTTTTCTAACTGGTTGTGTAAGGAGAGTTTAAAGATTTTTTTTCTAAAACTTTCCTTTAAAGTTGGGAAACTCAAGGAAATTAAGGCACCAATTTAAAAAATAAGCAAAAAAACCAATCTGGTTCTACATGTAAGGGCTCAGAAGTTGCCACTTCATTCTAATCACAAGTGAAAAGCCAAACAGATTGAAAGACCAGCGGCTCCTCTTGTGTTCATAAGACAGAGGCTAGACACAAGGCAAACCATTGCTCTCAAGATTGGAAAGGCAGACCAGCAAATACAGAAAGTCATNACATGTAAGGGCTCAGAAGTTGCCACTTCATTCTAATCACAAGTGAAAAGCCAAACAGATTGAAAGACCAGCGGCTCCTCTTGTGTTCATAAGACAGAGGCTAGACACAAGGCAAACCATTGCTCTCAAGATTGGAAAGGCAGACCAGCAAATACAGAAAGTCATAGTTTACCAAGGCAGAGACTTATGAGCAGAAACTGCTGTGGAAACCGCTGTTGAGGCAGAAAAATGGATTGATATTGATAAATCACTGAAGCGTGAGTGTGGACTACTCCAGGGTATCCTAGTAAAGGGAAAGGGGTGGATGGGTAGCCACAAATTGCTGAGATTTACCTCTAGGAGCTCACCCAGATTTCCAGAGTGAATATCAGAGAAATATTCCCTCATATTTCTTTTAGGAGGAGGAGGGAAAGAAACCATTTTAAAATACCCAGAGCACTTTGTTCTTAACAAAATCTGCTCTCAGGGAAATTAATTAACCAGAGTCTAGTCTCCTGGGGTATTATCCTAGCTTACCTGGAAAGGAAACACCCAACTTTAGCCAACTCTAGCCATCTTCTCCCACTGAAGAGGGGATAGAAAACTGAGAAACATTTGTGACATTTACAAACCACAGGCAGAGACTAGATAAAAGGCCAATGCTGTAACACAGGAGTAAATAACACTCCAACTCCTCTACATCTCAGAACTACACCACTGAAGGCCTATTTACAGCAGCTTCTTTGATCTGGTATAACATCTCTGGCTATCACAGAAAAACCTACAAGGCATTCCCAAAAAAGAATTTTTAAAAAGACAAAATTCTGTTTTGGGGGGAATGCATTGTAGTTAAATTTAAAAAATAATAAAAATAAAAAGACAATGTAAGCATTAGAACCAGATATGGCAGGGCTTTTGGAATTATCAGCCCAGGAATTTAAAACAAATATGAATTATGGATAAAGTAGACAGCATGTGAGAACAGATGGTCCATGTAAGCAGAGAGATGAAAATCCTAAGAAAGAACCAAAACTAATGCTGGAGATTAAAAAAAAAAAAAAAAAAAAAAACCCCACTGTAACAGAAATGAAAAATGCCTTTGATGAACTAATTAGACTAGACACAAATAAGGAAAGCTTATCTGAGCTATGCAACATAAAGCCAGAATCCTTGTAAACCAAAAAGCAAACAGAACAGATTGAAAAAAAAACTGAACATAATCCATGGATGGTGGAGTAACTTGCATGTAATAGATATGCCAGAAGAAATCAAAGTGAAAGGGGAAAGAGGAAATATTTGAAGCAGTGATGACTAAGAATTTTCCCCAAGTACATGTTAGACAACAAACTCAGACTTAGGAAGGAAACCCAGAACACCAAGCAAGATGAATACAAAAACAGACACTTATGCACCTCATCTTCAAACTACAGAAAATCAAAAATAAAGAAAAAATCCTGAAAGAATCCAGAGATTGGATAAATGCCTCACCTAAAGAGAAACAAAATAAAAATAACATCTTACTTCTCAAAAACTGTGAAAGCAAGAATAAAGCAGAGTGAAATACTTAAAGCATTGAGAGAAAAAATACCCCATCAATCTGGAATTCTGTAACCTGTGAAATTATCCTTCAGAACTAGTGGAGAAATAAAGACTATCAGTCAAACAAAAATTGAGGAACTTTTTTGCCAGTAGACTTGCCTTGCATGAAATGTTAACAGTTCTTTGGAGAGAAAGAGAATAAACATAAAGAAAGAGAATTGAAGAAGAAAAAATAAGGTAAAATAAAACTTTTGTTTTCCTTATTCTTAATTAAGCTAACATTTTTTCCAAAATGATAAAATTAAAAGTAACAGAATTCTTCAAAATATTAATAGTAGTAACATTTATTGTGTATGCTTATGTGTATATATTAATATATGTATATACATATATATGTTTATACATGCTTATATATAAGTGAAATAAATGACAACAGTGATCAAAGAGATGAAAGATATTAGCAGTATTTTGTAACTAGAAGATATTCACACTACCCATGATAATTAAAAGTAGACTTAGATTGCTTATAAATGTATTCTGCAATTTCTAGAGCAATTACTTTAAAAAATAAAACATGTGCTAAGAAAGGAGAGAACATGGAATTATAAAAAGTGCTCAATTAAAACCATAAAAGGCAGAAAAATAGTGGAAGACAAAAATAACAATAAAAACAAAGCAATAAATGCAAAACAGTAACAAATATGGTGCACATTAATCCACCTATATCAATAATCATTTTGAATGTTAAAGGTCTAAATGCACAAATTAAAAGAGATTGTCAGAGTGGATCAAAAATACTCAATCATACATTGCTTACAAGAAACCCATCTAAATATAAAAAAACATATATAGATTAAAACTAAATGGATGGAGAAAACATATTATGCTAGCACTCATCAAAGGAAAACAGGAGTGGCTATATTAATTTCCAACAAAACAAGCTTCAAAATAAGAAAAGACATCAGGGATAAAGAAGGGCAATAAAATGGTAAAAGGGTGACTTCTCCAAGAAGATATAATTTTATATATATATATATATAGTTTGGATGTTTCCATATGATCCTATGGACTTCCCTGTTACCTCAGTTGGTAAAGAATCCAGCAGGAGACCCCGGTTCAATTCCTGGGTTGGGAAGATTCACTGGAGAAAGGATAGGCTACCCACTCCAGTATTCCTGAACTTCCCTTGTCACTCAGCTAGTAAAGAATCTGCCTGCAATGTGGGAGACCTTGGTTCAGTCCCTGGCTTGGGAAGATCCCCTGGAGAAGGGGAAGGCTACTTACTCCAGTATTCTGGCCTGGAAAATTCCACGGACTGTATATCCATGGGGTTGCAGAGTCGGACACGACTGAGCAACTTTCACTTTCACTTCATGATCCTATGAAAAACTTAAAGTTATTGGCCAATCCAGCCCAATATATGACTAACAGAATAGTGTCAAAATACCTGAAGCAAAAACTGACAAGACGTGCAAGTTCAATGCATGCAAAAAACATGCATCAACTAGCAAAAACATGAAGAGTAGTGCAGTTCAATGCATGAAGCACAGCACTCAAAGCCAGGGCTCTGGGACAACCCAGAGGGATAGGGTGGGAAGGGAGGTGGGAAGGGGGTTCAGAATGGGGGGACACATGTACACCTGTGGCTGATCCATGTCAATGTATGGCCAAAAAAAAATCACAATATTGTAAAGTAACTAGCCTCCCATTAAATGTATTTAAAAAAATGATGACAAAGAGAAATAGATGAATCCACTATTATAGTTGGAGACTCCAACACCCTTCTATCCAAAATGGACAAACTCGGCAGGCAAAAATCAGTAAAGACAGAGTTGAACTTAGCATCATTATCAATTAACTCAGTATGATTGACATTTTTTATAGATTACTTTATCCAACAATAGCAGAATACACATTCATCTTAAGTTTACACTAAACATAAACCAAAATAGCCCAAATTGTGAGTTATAAAGTAATTCTTACTGCAACATTACTTAGCCATTAATAGGAACACATTTGAGTCAGTTCTAATGAGGTGGATGAACCTAGAACCTATTATACAGAGTGAAGTGAGTCAGAAAGAGAAAGATAAATACCATATTCTAATGCATATATACAGAATCTAGAAAAATGCTATTGAAGAATTTATTTACAGGGCAATAATGGAGAAAGAGACATTGAGAATGGACTTATGGACATGGGCAGAGGATAGGAGAGGGTGAGATGTATGGAAAGAGTAACATGGAAACTTACATTACCATATGTAAAATAGATAGCCAATGGGAACTTGCTGTATGTCTCAGGAAACATAAATAGGGACTCTGTATCAACCTAGCAGGGTGGGATGGGGCAGGAGATGGGAGGGAGGTTCAAAAGGGAAGGGATATATGTATACCTGATTCATGTTGAGGTTTGACAGAAAACAACAAAATTCTGTAAAGCAATTATCCTTTAATAAAAAATAAATTAAATAAACAACTCTTACCAAATTAAAATAGTAAAAATTACACAATGTCTATATACAATTCTATGCCCACAAATTTGATATGTGTGTGTGCTCACTCAGTCTTGTCCAGCTCTTTGCAGCCCCACAGACCGTAGCCCATTAGGTTTCTCTGCCCATGGAATTTTCTAGGCAAGAATACTGGAGCAGGTTGTCTTCCTGACTCAGGGATCAAACCCGAGTCTCTGAAGTTTCCTGCACTGGGAGGCAGACTCCTTACCACTGCACCAACTGGAAAACAAATCTGATAACCTTAGATTAAATAGACTAATGTCTAGAAAGACAAACCAGTCAAATTCATAGAAAAACAAAATCTGAATAGGCCTATATGTTCTAAACAAATCAAGTCACTAATTAAGAAACTTCTGAAACACAAAATACCATGCCCAGATGGATTCATTGGAGAACTCTACCAAACATTAAAGGAAGAGATTATACCAATTCTTTATAATCTCAGTCGGAGGGTAGAAGTTAAGGAAATGCTTCTTAACTCAGTCTCTGAGGCCAACACTGGTGGTGGCGTTTAGTCCCTGAGTAGTGTCTGATTCTTGCAACCCCATGGACTGTAGCCTGATGAACCCCTTTGTCCATGGGGTTTCCCAGGTAAGAATATTAGAGTGAGTTGCCATCTCCTTCTCCAGGGTATCTTCCTGATCCAGAGATCGAATATGTATCTCCTGCATTGCAGGTGGATTCTTTACCACTGAGCCACTAATAGGGCTCATTACTCTAATTTCAACACCAGAAAAATATATTACAAGATTAAGAAAAGAAAAATAGTATCTCTAATGAACATGGGTGCAAAAAATATCAACAAAACATTAGCATATCAAACCTCCCAAATCATTAAAAATCAAATATACTCCACATGTAGGTGAGATTTGTTCAAGTATTTAACACTGGCTTAATATTTAAAATAAATTAATGCAACTCATATTATCAACAGACTAAAAAATAAAAATCACATGATCACATCATTAGATGCAGAAAAACCATTGACAAAATCCAATGCTCATTCATGATAAGAAATAATATCAGTATATAGGAATAGAAGAGAACTTCCTCAATTTAATAAAAAGCTACAAAAAAAAAAAAGCTCTACACCTAACATCACACTTCATATTGAGAAATTTGATGGTTTTCCAGTAAGATCAGGAAGAAGGCAAGAATGCCCCCTCATCATTCCTTTCCAATGTCATACTGGAAGTAATTCCTCATGCAATAAGGAAAGAAAAATAACTTAGAAGTATAAAAATTGGTAATAATGACATAAAACTGGCTTTGTCCTTATTGTAAAATTCAGATTTAAATTGAAGAGAGTACGAAAAACCTCTAGGTCATTCAGTTCAGTTCAGTTCAGTTCAGTTCAGTTCAGTCGCTCAGTCGTGTCCGACGCTTTGCAACTCTATGAATCACAGCATGCCAGGCCTCCCTGTCTGTCATCAACTCCTAGAGTTCACTCAAACTCATGTCCATCGAGTCAGTGATGCCATCCAGCCATCTCATCCTCTGTCATCCACTTCTCCTCCTGCCCCCAATCCCTCCCAGCATCAGGGTCTTTTCCAATGAGTCAACTCTTCGCCATAGGTATGGACCTAACAGAAGCAGAAGATATTAAGAAGAGGTGGCAAGAATACACAGAAGAACTGTACAGAAAAGAGCTTCACGACCCAGATAATCATGATGGTGTGATCACTAACCTAGAGCCAGACATCCTGGGATGTGAAGTCAAGTGGGCCTTAGAAAGCATTACTAGGAACAAAGCTAGAGGAGGTGATGGAGTTCCAGTAGAGCTGTTTCAAATCTTGAAATATGATGCTGTAAAAGTGCTGCACTCAATATGCCAGCAAATTTGGAAAACTCAGCAGTGGCCATAGGACTGGAAAAGGTCAGTTTTCATTCCAATCCCAAAGAGAGGCAATGCCAAAGAATGGTCAAACTACCGCACAATTGCACTCATCTCACCCACTAGTAAAGTAATGCTCAAAATTCTCCAAGCCAGGCTTCAGCAGTATGTGAACCATGGACTTCCTGATGTTCAAGCTGGTTTTAGAAAAGACAGAGGAACCAGAGATCAAATTGCCAACATCCGCTGGATCATGAAAATGTAAGAGTTCCAGAAAAACATCTACTTCTCCTTTATTGACTATTCCAAAGCCTTTGACTGTGTGGACCACATTAAACTGTGGAAAATTCTGAAAGAGATGGGAATACTAGATCACCTGACTTGCCTCTTGAGAAACCTATATGCAGGTCAGGAAGCAACAGTTAGAACTGGACATGGAACAACTGACTGGTTCCAAACAGGAAAAGGAGTATGTCAAGGCTGAATATTGTCACCCTGCTTGTTTAACTTACATGCAGAGTACATCATGAGAAATGCTAGGCCATTCAGGTATGACCTAAATCAGATCTCCTTATGATTATAGAGTGGAAGTGACAAATAGATTCAAGGGATTAGCTATAATAGAGTGCCTGAAGAACAATGGATGGAGATTCATAACATTGTACAGGAGGCAGTGATCAAAACCATCCCCAAGAAAAAGAAATGCAACAAGGCAAAGTGGTTGTCTGAAGAGGCTAAGTCATATACAACTCTGCAACCCCCATGGACTGCAGCAAGCCAGGCTTCCCTGTTTTTCACCATCTCCATGAGTTTGCTCAATCTCATGTCCATTGAGTCAATGGTGCCACCAACCATCTCATCCTGCCATCCCCTTCTCCTTGTGCCTTCAGTGTTTCACAGCATCAGGGTCTTTTTCAATGAGTGGGCTCTTCACATCAGGTAGCCAAAGTATTGGAGCTTCAGCTTCAGCATCAGTCCTTCCAACAACAAATCAGGATTGATTTCCTTTAGGATACACTGGGTTGATCTCCTTGCAGTCCAAGGGGCTCTCAAGAGTCTTCTCTAGCACCCCAGTTCAAAAGCATTAATTCTTCAGTATTCAGCCTTCGTTTTGGTTCAACTCTCACATCCATACATATCTACTGGAAAAATCATAGCTTTGACTATATGGATATTTTTCTGCAAAGTGATGTCTCTGCTTTTTAATATGCTGTCTAAGTTTATTATAGCTTATCTTCCAAGGATCAAGCTGGACATTTATTATTCTTGATTTTACTGCAAGCTATAATAGTCAAAGTAGTGTGATACTGGCATGAAAAGAGGCATATGCATCAGTGGAATATAGTAGAGAGTCCAGAAATAAATCCATGCACTTATAGCCAATTAATCTCCAAAGATGGAAGCAAAAATACACAATGGAGAAAAGATAATCTTTTCAATAAATAGTATTGAGGAAACTGGACAAATACTTGCAAATGAATGAAACTGAACCACTATTTCACACCATGTACAAAAATAAATTCGAAAGGCATTAAAGACTTGAATGTAAGACCCGAAACCATAAAAGTCCTAGAAAATAAAGGCAACATCATCTTTGATATTAGTCTCAGCATTATTTTTTGTCCTTGCCTTCTCAGGAAAGGGCGATAAAAGCAAATGAACAACAAATGGGATTCTTCAAACTAAAAATTTCATGAACAACAAAGGGAAAAACTAACATAACACAGAGACAGCCTACTTAATGGGATAAGGCATTTGTATTTCATACTTTCAGTAAGGAGTTAAAATCCAAAATATAAAAGAACACAAATAACTTAATAAAAAATTAACCACCTCATTAAAATATGGGGAGAGAACATGGATAGATACTTTTTGAAAAAGTGCACACAGATAGCCAACAGGAATATGAAAAGATGCTCAACATCACTAATCATCAGGGAAATGTAAATCAAAACTACAATGAGATATCCCCTTACACATGTCAGAAGGTCTATTATCAAAAAGACAAGAAACATTAAATTTTGGCAAGAATGTAGAGATAAGGGAACACTTGTACACTGCTGATTGGATCATAACTTGGTGCAGGCTAAGTTTTCTCATAAAGAAAACTTTATGAAGTTTTCTCAAACAATTAAAAATAGAAGTACCATATGATTCAGAATTTCCAGTCACAGGTATTTATCTGAAAAAAAAAAAAAAACCAGAAACACTAATTTGAAAAAAATGTATATGCACAACAGTGTTCACTGTAGCATTATTCCCAATAACCAAGGTACAGAAGCAACCTGCAAGTACATTAATAGATGAATGGATAAAGAAGATATGGTGTGATACATATATCTATATCACACACACACACACACAAACATATAATGGAATATAATTTAGCCATAAAACGAAAGAAAATCTGCTATTTGCAACAACATGGANTATTCCCAATAACCAAGGTACAGAAGCAACCTGCAAGTACATTAATAGATGAATGGATAAAGAAGATATGGTGTGATACATATATCTATATCACACACACACACACACAAACATATAATGGAATATAATTTAGCCATAAAACGAAAGAAAATCTGCTATTTGCAACAACATGGATGGACCTAGAGTATATTATACTAAGTGAAATAAGTCATACAAAGACAATTAGCGTATAATTTCACTTATGTGTGAAGTTTATAAAGCAAAACCAATACAACAAAATAAAAACAGACTCTCAGGTATAGGAAACAAACTAGTGGTTGCCAAAGGAAAGGGGTATTGGGGAGGCAGGTGAAAAATGCGAAGGGGATTAATGAGGCACAAACTTCCAGCTATAAAATAAATGTAATGGGGAGGAAAGCTACCATATAAGGTACATAGCCAATAATATTGTAATAATAACTTTGTATCATGATTTATGATAATTAGATTTATTGAGAGGATAATTTTAATTGTACATAAATATCAGATACCTGTATTGAAGCACACCTAAAATGAATATGATATTTATATCAATTATACTTCAAATAGAAAGAAAGGAAGGTAGGAAGGTGTTTAGTACAAGAACAGGTGAAAATGGGAAACAAACATTTACTCAGGGAAAATAAATCTGTGATCCTTTGAGATTATAGCTTCTGAAGAACTGTCTGCTCTGAAAGGGTTATACTATACAACTGCTTTCTGTATAATTCAGGAAAAGGAACTGTGAAACTTAGATAATTTTTGCATGTCGTTAGATACTTGGCAGCTTTATGGATGCCCTCTTAAACTTAAGTGTCTTTTCTCCTCCTTTTGCCTCAATATTTTCCCACTATTTAAAGGTTATGAGTTGTTGTTGTTGTTCAGTTGCCCAGTCATGTCTGACCCTTTGTGGCCCCATGGACTGAATCATGTCAGGCCTTCCTGTTCCTCAGCATCTCCTGGAGTTTGCCCAAGTTCATGTTTATTGCATCAGTGATGCCATCCAGCCATCTCATCCTCTGACACCCTCTTATTCTTCTGCCCTCAATCTTTCCCAGCATCAGGAACTTTTCCAATGAGTTGTCTGTTCGCATCAGATTACCAAAATACTGGTGCTTCAGCTTAAGCATCAGTCCTTCCATTGAATATTCAGGTTTACTCTCCCTTAAGATTGACTAGTTTGATCTCTTTGCTGTCCACAGTACTTTCAGGAGCCTTCTCCAGCACCACAGTCCAAAGGCATCAATTCTCTGGTGTTCTGCCTTCTTTATGGTTCAGTTTTCACAGCGTACATGACCACTGGGAAGATCATAGCCTTGACTATATGGACCTTTGTCAGCAATTTCTCTGCTTTTCAACACACTGTCTAGGTTCGTCATTGCTTTCCTGCCAAGAAGCAGTTGTCTTCTGAGTTCATGGCTGCAATCAACATCCACAGTAATTTTGGAGCCAAGAAGAAGAAATCTGTCACTATTTCCACATTTCCCCCTTCTATTTGCCATACAGTAGAGGGAGGATGTCATGATCTTACTTTTTTTAATATTTAGTCTGAAGCCTTCTCCTTCACTCTCATCAAGATACTCTTAATTCCTCTTCACTTTCATTAGAGTGGTATCATCCATGTACCTGAGGTTGTTGATGTTTCTCCCACCTATCTTTATATCCTTCAAGGATCACCATGCCTTGCCATGGTGAAGGAGGCTTGCATAATTCAATGAAGTCATGAGCCATACCAAACAGGACCAGCCAAGATGGGTGGGGCATAGCAGAGAGTTCTGATAAAACGTGATACACTGGAGGAGGGAGTGGCAAGCACTCCAGTGTACTTGCTGTGAGAACCTCATGAACTGTACAAAAGGCCAAAAAGGTTATGAGAGTTGACTCTTAAAGTCATGTTTAGGGAGATTTAAAGTTTTATCAATACATATTTATCTGGCTTCAGGGAGAAATAATGAAAAACAACATTTCTTACCACAGAATCACTCAGATGACTTCTCTGGGCAGTACTGCAAACATCACCAACTTTCATAAGTTATGAAAATGTAATCTTAAAAAATAATCCCTTTTGTAAAATCTATTTCACAGACTTCCAGCATATTTCAGTCAAAATATGTAAAAACAAGGTTTGAGTGACATTTGAAACAGCAACAAACAAATTTAGAATTGTGTTTTTATTACTATGTAAAAACAAAGAAGTGACATTTAGAACTATTTTGCCTGAATGCTTTTCTGTTCTCTCTAAACAAAATGTGAAGTTTTCAATTTGCTGGACCTGAATTTTGTCTAAGGAAATATAATTCATTTGAGGTCCAAGGAAATAAATATTTCAAATATCACATAATCAACCTCCTTAAAAGAAGTAGATGTTTTGTTAAAGTTGGTTGATAGGGACTTGTAAAAAAAAGAAAAGAAGTAGATATAAGATGATATTCATTTTCTTCTTTGTATTTTCCCACACTTGCAAAATTTTATAACAAATAAGCATAGTTTCTATATGGAAAAAGTAAATTAATGTGGTAAGAGATAAAATTACACTAAGGTAGCTCTCCACCAGTACAAGATGAGGGTTGATGCATACCAAGGGAGTTTGTTATGTATGGAAGAGAGGAAAAAATACAAAAAAAAATCCCCATTTTCTTGCAATTCCTTAACCTGAATTATTGATATATTACTAGTTTCATTTGTGTATATCTCACTTAAGTATTAAAAAGTATAATATTAACTAGAAAGCAGAATAGTCACCCTTTCTGTGCTCTGACACCACAACAGTAAACTAAAAAGAAAGGTAACTCAACATCCAGAAAACAATTAAGAAATTGATATTACTGTCATCCTCTTAGGTAGCAAATAAGTGACAAGAATCTGAGGAAAAGGGTCTGATCAACTTTCCCAAGAAGTGCAAAATTTATTTTAACCCCAAGTTCAAGTCATCCAAATCGCATTGGAGAATGCAGCAATCAAAATGTCCTGTCATTAATATATAATTTAAAAAAACACAGTATTTTCTTGAGTGGTGATTATGTCCAGAAAAAAATCACTGATTAAAAATATAATAAATCCTATAAAATAAAAAATAAAAGAAATGAAAAGTGAGTGCTTTTGGTATATACCAGCAATTAAAAGGTGGAACCTGAAACTAAAAACAAAATAGCATTTACATCAGCACCCAAAAAAACTGAAGTACTTAAGCATAAATATACCAAAATATATAAAAGATTTATATGAAGAAAGCTACAAAACTTTGATGAATAAAACTAAAGAATTGTTTTTCTGTGGCAAAGAATCCACCTGCCAAGGCAGGAGACAAGAGTTCAATGCCATGGTCATGGAAGATCCCACATGCCACAGAGCAACAAAGTCCATGTGCTACAGCTACTGAACTTGTGCTCTAGAACCCGGGGGCCGCAACTAATGAGCCCAGGCACCCCAAATGCTAAAGCCCACATACCCTAGAGCCCATGCTCCATGACAGGAAAGGTCACTGCAGCTGCAACTAGAGAGGAACTTCCACTCACTGAAACTATAGAAAAGTCTAGTAGCTACAAAGACCCAGCACAGCTAAAAATAAAAAAGTAAATAAAATTAAGAAAAGAAAAAAGTATAAAAAAAGAACTGAACAAAGATTCCACTTTCAAGGGTAAAAACAAATCTTTCAACATTGTAATATGTCAATTCTTCTCAACTTAATCTATATTTTCAATACAATCACCAAAATCTCATCAAGCTATCTTATGGATATAGATAGTGGAAGTGAAAGTGGCTCAGTCGTATCCGACTCTTTGTGACCCCATGGGCTATTAGTGCAATTCTCTAGGCCAGAATATTGGAGTGGATAGCCTTTCCCTTCTCCAGGGGATCTTCCCAACCCAAGGATTGAACCTAGGTCTCCCAATTGTGGGTGGATTCTTTACCAGCTGAGCCACAAGGGAAGTTCAAGAATACTGGAGTGGGTAGCCTATCCCTTCTCCAGCAGCACTTCTCGACCCAGAAGTCAAACTGGGGTCTCCCGCATTGCAGACGGATTCTTCACCAACTGTGTTATCAGGGAACCCCATGTATATAGACAAACATACCCTAAAGTTTATATGGAGTAGAAAAAGATCCAAAATCACCAACATAATATTGAAGAAGTACAAAGTCTGAGAACTGAAACTACCTGACTCAATCAAGACTTATTATAAGGTTATAGTTATCAAGATAATGTGGCATTGGTGAAAAAAAGAAAAATAAAAAAATAAAAACAAATATCAGTGGAAGGGCAAAGAGAGCCCAGAAATATACCCCCTTAAGTAGAGTCAACTGATATTAGTGAAGACAGAATGATGGATCATCTTCAACAAATGACACTTGAACAATTGGACACCCACATACAATGAAATTAATCTACAAACTTCACCAAAATTAACACAAACTGAACCATAGATGTAAACTAGCAAGCCCCTAGAAGGTACCAGAGGAGAAATCACCAACTATAAGTGTGTGATTCTTTTTTAGATACAACACCAAAGACAAAATCCATGAAAGAAATAGTTAAGGTGGACTTCATTAAAATTAAAACATTTTGCTCTGTGAAAGAAAGTGTAAAAAGAATTAGAAATATAAACTACACATTGCAAGAAAATATTTTCAAAATGTACGTCTGATAAAGAAATATTATTGAAATATAAAAAGAACTTTTAAAACTCCATAATAAAAAAACAAATCATCTACTTTAAAAATGATCCCGAAACCTTAGCAGATACTTTATCAAAGAAGATAAGTAGACAGCAAATAAGCACAGGAAAAGATGTTCTCCATCATTCACATTGAGGGAAATGCAAATTGAAACAACAAGATACCACTACAAACTTAATAGAACAAACAAAATTTAGAATCCTGACAATATCAAATACTGGTGAGGATGTGGAGCAACTGGAATGCTCTTACATTACTGGTAGAAATGTGAAATGATACACCCACTTTGGAAAACATTCTGGTCATTTCATATAAAATTAAATATACTCTTACCATACAATACAGATCATGATCCTTNCAAAATTTAGAATCCTGACAATATCAAATACTGGTGAGGATGTGGAGCAACTGGAATGCTCTTACATTACTGGTAGAAATGTGAAATGATACACCCACTTTGGAAAACATTCTGGTCATTTCATATAAAATTAAATATACTCTTACCATACAATACAGATCATGATCCTTGGTATTTACCCAAAGGAACTGAAAGATTATGTCCACACAAAAAGCTGCACAGGGATGTTTATAG
>SJYA01009666.1:0-14579 GCA_006410615.1 Neotragus moschatus
TGTTCCCTTGGTATCTCTAATTTTCTGGAAGAGATCTCTAGTCTTTCCCATTCTGTCCTTTGCCTCTATTTGTTTGCATTGATCACTGAAGAAGGCTTTTTTATCTGTTGCTATTCTTTGGAACTCTGCTTTCAGATGCTTATATCTTTGCTTTTCTCCTCTGCTTTTTGCTTCTCTTCTTTTCTCAGCTATTTGTAAGGCCTCCCCAGAAAGCCATTTTGCCTTTTTTCATTTCTTTCCATGGGGATAGCCTTGATCCTTGTCTCCTGTACAATGTCACGAACCTCATTCCATAGTTCATCAGACACTCTTTCTATCAGGTCTAGGCCCTTAAATCTATTTCTCACTTCCACTGTATAATCATAAGGGATTTGATTTAGGTCATACCTAAGTGACATAGTCAATCTAAAATGCTACTTTCTATATAATCCCAGATAGGAAAGGGAATATATATGCATCTGAATGCACAGTTCTGAAGAATGGCAATTGGATATAAGAAAGCATTCCTCAGTGATCAATGCAAAAAAAAAAAAAAAAGAAAAAAAAATAAAATGCTAGACTAGAGATCTCTTTGAGAAAATTAAAGTTATCAAAGGAACATTTCATGCAAACATGGGCAAAATAAAGGACAGAAATGGTCCTAACAGAAGCAGAAGATATTAAGAAGAGGTGGCAAGAATACACAAAAGAACTATATAAAAAATATCTTCATGACCCAGATAACCATGGTGCTATAATCACTCACCTAGGGCCAGATATCTTGGAATGCAAAGTCAAGTGGGCCTTAAGAAACATCACTACGAAGAATGCTACTGGAGGTGATAGAATTCCAGTTGAGTTATTTCAAATCCTAAAAAATGATCCTGTTAAACGGCTGCACTCAATATTCCAGCAACTTTGGAAAACTCAGCAGTGGCCACAGGGCTGGAAAACGTCAGTTTTCATTCCAATCCCAAAGAAAGTCAATGCCAAATAATCTTCAAACTACAGCACAATTGCACTCATCTCACACATTAGCAAAGTAATGCTCAAGATTTTCCAAGTCAGACTTCAACAGTACATGAACTTCCAGATGATCAAGCTGGATTTAGAAAAGGAAGAGGAATCAGAGATCAAATTGCCAACATCTGTTGGATTATCAATAAAGCAAGAGAGTTCCAGAAAAACATCTGCTTTATTGACTATGCCAACACCTTTGTCTGTGTGGATCATAACAAACTGGAAAATTCTGAAAGAGATGGGAATACCAGACAACGTTACTTGCCTCCTGAGAAATCTGTATCCAGGTCCGTTAGATGAGTGCAGAGAAAAATAAAGTTAGCTGGGCAGTCAGGCAAGAAAATGGAAATTTATTAAAGGGAAACAAGAGGGTGACTAGCCCTTAAGGAGAACCAGTGTCCTCTCTTTCTGATGGGGTCTTTCTTATACCCTGCCAATGAAAAATTATCTGAGGGGATGGTTAATTTTTAGCCTGTAGTTGAGTCCTGTGGTCACTTAGCTGGAGGTCTGGAATGTGGTGGTCTCATAGCTTTAAGAGTGTAGGCTCCAGTGAGCAAAGAGAATGTCCATTGGGCAATTTGGTCAGTCTCAAGGGTCACTGTAATTATTTTCTTTGTTTACAATGTCAACATAATAAGCCATCTTAGCAATGAGTCCCCATATGGGCTGTATCATTCCATGCTTTTTGATTTAGGAAAAGGGCCAAAGGTCAATCTTCAGTACCTACTTCTTGTGGGACAGGGGTGTCATGGGAGAGAGATAATAAAAGGCTGTAATGTGGGTCAAAGGGAGTTGCGTAGGGTAGAAGTTTTTGATAATCTGAGCGAGTTAGAAGTAGCTTGTGGATAATTTGGTTTTTCAAGGCTTTTAAGTGATCTGGAAGAAAATTTGAAAAAAGACACATAAAACACAGACTGAAAATTAGAATAAGAGTAAGTAGAAGGAGAGGACCTAGAAAAGGTAGGACCTAACTTATCCAATTCCAATTGTCTAACCAGACTTCCCAGGAATTATTTATTGAGTTGTTGACATATTTTTGAGGCCCTGTTTGTCAGATTTCTTGCTGTTTCTTTTACAACATCTGATTTATTGCTGTAGAAGCAGTAGGCTTCCTCCAAAATTAGGCATAGTCCTCCTTTTTCTACTGTGAGGAGGTCTAATCCTCTTCTGTTTTGGAGGACCAGAGCTGCCAGGGAATCTAGCTAGATTTGGATACTGATAAGGCTGGTAGCTCTTTCTTCTAGGCTATCAGTGTGGTCTTTAGAAAGGCTTTGATAGTAATTTAAAGTCCTGCAGTCTCTGTCCCGATCTCAGCCACTGTTCCTAAACTGATTAATAGATGAATGAATTGAACTGCCCGTGTGGGTTGGTTATGAGTTAGTGGGATAGGAAGGGTTTGATTATTAGGAGGAATAGACATCTCTGGGACCAGATATACCAGGGTGCATGTTCCCATCCAGTTAGTGGGAGAACATAAATAAGTGGTGGTTGCACATAAGAAAAACATTCCAGGAATAAGAAGACAGCAGCTGAAATCAATAGCAAATAGGACTCTTGCTGGGAACTTGTTAGTAATCTCTGAAACTGACAGTGAACTCGCCAGTGTAGATTCTACAAGAAAAGCATTTACACTATATGCAGAAGGGAGCCTCCTGAGAAAGCAAGATAATATCTCACAGTTCAAGAGATGTGGTTGATGGACTGGTTGGAAGGGAAGGAGAGATGTGAAGCGTGACTACAGAGGTGTGGCCGAATAGTTCCCAGTTGGGGGTAAGAATTATGTATAGAGTTTTATATGGAAAAACAGAAAGGAATCTGTTGTAGATGATTGTCAAAGGTGGTGGGTCTTCCTATAGTTAGTCCTTTGTGAGTAGAAGTGAGATCCAGAAGGAGGGAGGTCAGTATCTTGTCAGGATTGTGAATTTGATCAATTGAATATAAATAATGTATATATAATAAAAAGAGAGATTATCCTCTATATGTGTGATAAAGAGAAGTGTTTATGTGAGTCCATTTACCTGTGGAGATGGGGAGTGCTGATCCTCTGGGTGAGGAAATGGACAAACAAATCCAACAATCACTGGTCAGGGTTGGGTTTCAAATATTGAATAACTGATGGGTCAGATTTAGAGTATTTAATAGGTAGGCATGGTTTGGGACAGGCTGACTTAAAGTATGGTATTAATATGAAGTCTGAACTGTAAAAGAATAGGGAGTAAGAATAAAATCATGATGTGGCATTTTATGTCTATGGGGAGAAAATGATAAAAATAAGAATCCAGGTATAGAAGTAAATTTGGGTTGATGTGAACTCTATGAAATATCCCTGGAGCCAAATATCACTTATAAAGTCAAGGAGTAAAGGGAGATGAGTAACAGTGATGTTTCCAGGAAGGTAAGGCCTTGTGTTACTATTTGAAGGAAAGTAGATAATGAATTCATCTAGGCTGATCACACTAAGAGGAGGACCATCCCCCCCAAAACAAGAACTATGGAGAAGTAGGTAAAACAGAGGTAAAACGTTTGAAGATAGTCCACTAAGGGTGAGAAATAGAGTAAACTCCTATTGTGAATAGAGTAAGTAGGGGAAATCCAAATTCAATTAGTAACCAATACCATCTGTTTTTGTTTTACTTATCAATATTTGTGTTTGGCTATTCTGTTTCTTCAGAAATTCAATCCAGTCAAACCCTGGTGGGTCCCAGAACAGCGTTGGTGTAGCAAGGAGCCTCCTAGTGGGGAATGTTTCTTGGCAGAGATAGAGAGTCTCCTGGGGAGACCCCAAGACAGTGGATTTAAATTAAAGTCCACTTTAATCCAGAAAGATGAAACCAAGAGGAATGATCTGCCAGTTTAGCAGCTGTTGGTGTGGTTAGAACGGTCCATCAAGGCTAGAGATCCTTATGGTGTAAGGTTTAAAACCTGCTTACAGCAGGACTTGATCCCCAGGTATGAGTGTTCAGTTCTGTTCAGTTCAGTCGCTCAGTTGTGTCCTACTCTTTGCAACCCCATGAATCGCAGCATGCCAGGCCTCCCTGCCCATCACCAACTTCCGGAGTTCACTCAGACTCATGCCCATTGAGCCAGTGATGCCATCCAGCCATCTCATCCTCTGTCTTCCCCTTCTCCTCCTGCCCCCAATCCCTCCCAGCATCAGAGTCTTTTCCAAAGAGTCAACTCTTCGCATGAGGTGGCCAAAGTACTGGAGTTTCAGCTTTAGCATCATTCCTTCCAAAGAGTGTTAAATCAGTTGAATTCATGTGATGAGGTTTTGGGAGAGAGCGATCTGCATGTTCTCTCTTGAGGGAAGATAATCTCCAAGCAAGAGGCTCACAGTAGGGAACTGACCTAAGAGAAAATGGTGTCCCTACATGAGCTCAAAAAGACTGAGGAAAGGGGGGCCCATGGAGCAGCCTTAATGTGACCCAAAGTCATGGGAAGAAGTTCGGTCCATGGCCTTTGTTGTTCTGGAAACAATAGTTTGGTTAGCTGCATTTTGAGACTAGAATTTGCCTTTTCTACTTTTCCTGAGGACTGAGTCCATAAAGGATATGTAGCTTCCAGGTTATGCCAAGGAGTTGAGCTACCTATTGAGTGATTTGAGACATAAAAGCTGGCCCATTATCAGATTAGAGAGAGAGGGGAAGGTCAAAGTGAGGGATGATTTCTTGTATGAGAAACTGTGTTAACTCTAAGGCAGTTTCTGATATCGTAGGTGAAGCCTCATTCCACCCGGAAAAAGTGAGCATGAGATTTATTTCTTGTGTTAGAGGCATGTAAGTTAAGTAAATTTGCCAGTCCTCTCTTGGGATATGTCCTGTAGCCTAATGTGTTGTGAATGAGGTAGTAGGCTTTAGGGCTCCCTGTGATGAGACTGAGAAGTAGATAATGCAAGAGTGAGTGATTTGTTGTAGGAGTGAAAGAAGGTTAGGATAGGTGATAAGAGGTCTTAAGAGATGACAAAGAGGTTTAATGCCTAGGTATAGGGCCTGATAAATGTCTGTAAGAATCTGTGTGACCAAAGATTGATGAAGGACATAGTGTCCCTGTTTTTGTAAATAATGTCCTTGTGATTGTGCTTCCTCTTGTAATAATAGTGCTTTTTCTTTCAGGAGGTAAAGGGGCTTTATGTTGGCCATTGCTTACTATAAGTTGTTGAGCCGATGATTGGAGTGAGGCTTGTTCTGCTTCTCTGTCTGCAGCATGGCTGCCCCATGAAATGGGATCTGAGGCCACCTGGCAATCTCAGCAATATATGACGCCTACTTTAGTTGGCATGTTAGCTATTTTTCAAAGTTGAAATATAAGTGGGTCATTAGTTATGGGAGAGCCTTTAGTAGATAGGAGCACTCATTCCGTCCAGATGGCAGCATATGAGTGTACGACGTGGAAAGTATATTTAGAATCTGTGTATATGTTTGCTCTTTTGTTAGCTGTGAGGGTAACTGCTCTAGTTAGTGCAATAATTTCTGCCTTTTGGGAAGAGGTTCCCAAGGGGAGAGGCTGGGATTCAATAATCTTGGTGTCAGAGAAAACTGCATATCCAGGTACCTTTTTTCTTTCTGATGTCATAAAGGAGCTGCCATTAATATACTGAGTAAATTCAGAGTTATTTCAGGGGTTGAGGAAATGTGGAAGAAATAGGGCATCAGGTCTTCTAATGTCTCTTTGCAAGTATGGATTGGGGGCTTGGAAGAATTAGGGATAAGGGTTATGGGGTTGAGAGTAGGACAGTGTTCAAAGGAAAACTCAGGAGATTCGAGAAGGGCGACATTAATTAGTTGGATGCATGAAGGAGATAGAAGTGTTATGGATTTCTGAGAAAGTAAGCCCTTAAAGTCGTGTGGTGAATGAACAGCAGTGGTGCTCCGAAAGTCAGGTTTTTCCTTTCCTGAACGAGGAGGGTAGTTGCTGCCAGAAGACGGTGGCAGACTGGCCATCCTCAGAGTGTGGGATCTAATTACTTTGATAAACAGATAAGTGACGGGGGTGAAAAAGGGGCCCTGATTTTATCCCAAAACTCCTTGGGTAATTTTGTGTCTCTCAGTAGTACAGAGTATAAAGGAGCGAGAAAGGTCAGGAAGTGTCAGACCTGGGCTGAGAGAATGGCTTTCTTAAGGGTTTTAAAAGCTGAATAGACATTTGATTTTAGCTCTAGGGGTTCTGAAAGACCTCCTCAGGTGGCATGATATAGGGGTTGTACCAAAAGGGCGAATTAGGAATCCAGAGGCATAGATATCCAGCTAAACCCTACAAGGAAAGGATCTCTGTTTTCGATGTAGGGAGTCGTAGGGTGAATATAAGTGACCTTCTATCAGTAGTAATATATCTTTTGTTGGTGTTAAAAGGACTCTGAGATAGGTGACTCTAGCAATAGAGAGATGAAACTTGGTGGGAGACTTGATAGCCTTGATCACCCAGAAAATTGAGGAGTGTATAGTGCTGAGAGTGTCTAACCGAAGGACTACAAAGGAGATCATCCACATATTGGAGGACAGTACTTGGAGTAAGGTCAAGAGAGGTTAGATCTGATGCTAGAGCTTGGCCAAAGAAATGAAGGCTATCTCAAAAGCCTTGTGGGAGGCATGTCCATGTCAGCTGTTAGGAGCAATGATTGTCTGGATCAGTCCAGGTAAAGGCAAAGAGGTCTTTGGATTCTGGGTGTAAAGACATAATAAAGAAGGCATCCTTGAAGTCTAAAACAGTGAAGTGGGTAGTGGAAGAGGGACTGAGAGAGAGAAGAGTATAGGGATTTGGAACTACTGGGTATATGGGGATATCAGCTACATTGATAAGTCTCAGGTCCTAGACAAGGTGATAGGAGTCATTTGGCTTTTTGACGGATAAGACAGAGGTGTTATAGGGAGAATGGGTTGGGTGTAAGAGGCCCTGACATAGGATTTAGTGACAATAGGTTTTAATCCTTGTCGTTGTTTATGGAGATAAGGTATTGTTGTTGATGGGGGGATTTAGAGGGGTCTTTGAGATGGATATGAGTTGGAGCATGGTGAGAGGCAACAGATGAGTTGTCTCTATCCCAAACTATGGGATTTACAGACAAGGAAGGTAATGGGGTGAGGGAAGAGGAGATGGGATTGAAGAGCAATAACCAGGCTAGATCATAGGGTAGACTTGCAATAGTAATAGAGGCTTTGAATTTTGAGAGACAGTCTTTCCCAAGAGTTGGAGTGAAGTATTTTGGGAGTATGAGAAAAGAATGAGAAAATGGGGTATCTTGAAATATCCAAGGTAGAAGCTCAGTTATTCATGGTGTAGATATTAAACTGTCAACCCCCATAGCAGACACCTGAGAGACCTTGGTTTTCCGGAGAAGGCAGGCTTAGCAGAATAAGTGGTCCCTGTATTAATGAGAAAGGAGATCAGCTTACCTGCTACTGTAAGAGTTACTTTGCCACATTTGAAACAGAGCCCAGATGGTTTTCTTTCTTTGTTGGGTGATGGAGGCTTGCAGCCATGTAAGGCAGTGGCTAAAATGTGGTATTTGGCCTGATCTCATTGGGACTTCTCTAGCTTTGCCTGTATTTACTGGTTATTGAAAACCTTAAAAGCTAAATTTAAAAGGTTTCATTGGGGGTTTGAGGGCCTTCTTCTGGCTTTTTAGTTTTTTCTGGATATCTGGTGATGATTGATAGATAAAATGGTGTTAAGGACAATGGTGTCCTCGGCTGAAGTGGAATCTAATTTTGCATATTTTTGTAGGGCTTCCATTGATCTGGTTAGAAATAGTGCCAGATTTTCATCTAGTCCTTGAATTATTAGTTGGAGCTTATCAAAGTTGACAGCTTTATGTCCTGCCTTTTGAAGGTCCACGATGAGGCAAGCAACCATTGACTATGGGCTGCTCATCCAGGTGCCCCTGCCTGATAATCCCATTTGGGATCATCTCAGAGGACAGTAGTTGCCCCTATGGGCTTAGTGTTTTAAGTCCTGTGTATCTCATCAGCATGATCCTGAGAGGCTTGCCCTACTTGTTCCTTCTCTTCTGGGTGAAGAGTGGAGGAATGTATGATGTAAATATCATGCCAGTTTAAGTCATAAGACTGGGTAAGATACTTGAATTCTTTTTAATTATTTAATTAAGATACTTAAATTCTAAATAATTATGAGGGTATGAGGAGAAGGAGCCAAGACAATTTTCAATTTGAGCTAGATTGGTGAGGGAGAATGGGACATGAACCCTTCTGCTCCAGCTGCTATCCATAAAGGGAGGAATGGAACAGGGAAAGGAGTGGAGTCCCACTGTGAAGTTTCCTGTTTTAAAGTTGTTTGGACCAGATATGGGGAGGGGATCTAAGGAGTTCAGGATAAAGCCTTGGGACCCTTGGGGTAAAGAGTGGGGCTGAAGTCTCAGAGCTTGCCTCCTGCACAGGCAGGAGTTGGGGGTGGGGTGGGGTGAGGGTGGTAGGAGCTTCAGCAGTGACCTGTGCCTAAGGAGGAGGGAAGGAAGAGAAGGTGTAAGATAGAGGTTGTGGGACTGGATCTGGAGTGGCTGCAACAGGATTAGGAGTGATAAGGGTTAGACTGTGGTCTGAAGGGTCAAAGGAAGAAGAAAAGTCTGGATAGAGATCAGGAGACTGTATTAGGAGGATGAGTCCCAGAGCGGTAGAACAGGATTCACAGAGAGACAGTCAAGAGGAAAGAACAAAGAAAGCCTGAACATGAGGAATTTCTAACCACTTGCCATTGGGGCAGCAGAAGTTATCAAGGTCCTGTAGAGTATTACAATCAAGAGAGTTCCATTTTGGCCGTTGGGACCTATTATAAAGTCTGCATTGTGGTTAGACAGTGTTAGAAAAGTAAATAAGTCCTTTTGATCTTATCTCTTCTTGGAAGCCCAAAGCTTTTAGGCCTTGGAGAAGGCATCCTAAAGGAGGAGATTTTGAGGGCTGGGGTTGAGAATGTCCTATTACAGCTGAATAGGGAGGTTACACAAGAGCAAGAGAAAGCGAGGAGAATGGTCTGAGAGAAGATATCCCTGTTCTCAGGACTTTCTCAGAGTAATAACAGTCTGCTTTGTAATAGGCATTCCCTATTTCAAAGTCAGATGGGGCACAAGACTGAGGGCCTGAGGGCCTGAGGGCCTTGGGGATCCTCCCTCCTAGTGCTAAGACATAGAAAGGAGGCAAGAGAGAGAGGATACAAGAGAATGGGATTTCACTCACCCTTGTAACTAATGGATTAAATGGGGGCTGGTGTGTGGATGTCAGTCCAGTAAGGCAAGTGGAGAGTCTTGTCCCAACTCATCTCAGTTTGTGGGCAAAGTCCAAGGGAGGGGACAGACAGAGGTGGGCTCTTGAGAGGAGCCCACTCAGTTGTATATCTCCCCTCTTGAGTTTTGGCTCCAGAATGTAAGGTGAATGTAAAGAAATGGGAGTGAGCTGCAGTCAGGCAAGAAAAAGGAAATATATTAGTGGGAAACGAGAGGATGACTGAACCTTTAGGAGAACTAGTGTCCTTCCTTTCTGATGGGGTCTTTCTTATACCCTGCCAATGAATAATTATCTGAAGGGATGGTTAATTTTTAGCCTGTAGTTGAGTTCTGTGGTCATGTAGCCAGAGGTCTGGAATCTGGTGGTCTCATAGCCTTGAGAAAACATGGGACAGTGAGAAAACAGAATGTTCTTTGGGAAATTTGGTCAGTCTCAAGGGCAACAGTGATTTTATTCTTTGTGAGGTCAACATAATGAGCTGTCTTAAAAATGAGCACCCATGTGGGCTCTATCAAAGTCAAGAAGCGACAGTTAGAACCAGACATGAAACAACAGACTGGTTCCATATTGGGAAAAAGTATGTCAAGGCTGTATATTGTCACACTGCTTATTTAACTTATATGCAGAGTACACCATGTGAAATGCTGGACTTGATGAAGCACAAGCTGGAATCAAAGTTGCCAGGAAAATTACCAATAGCCTCAGATATGCAAATGACACCACCCTTATGGCAGAAAGCAAAGAACTCAAGAGCCTCTTGATGAAAGTGAAAGAGGACAGTGAAAAAATTGGCTTAAAACTCAACATTCAAAAAGCAAAGAGCCTATAATCAAGTCCCATCACTTCATGACAAATAGATGGGGAAACAATGGAAACAGGGCCAGACTTTATTTTGGGGGGCTCCAAAATCACTGCAGATGGTGATTGCAGCCATGAAGTTAAAAGACACTTACTCTTTGGAAGAAAAGTTATGATAAACCTACCAGCATATTAAAAAACAGAGATCAAGAGAGAAGATCAAGAAAGATCATTACTTTGCCAACAAAAGTCCATCTATACAAAGCTATGGTTTTTCCAGTAGTCATGTATGGATGTGAGACTTGGACCATGTAGAAATCTGAGCGCTGAAGGATCGATCATTTGAACCATGGTGTTGGAGAAGAGAGTCCCTTGGACTGCAAGGAGATCCAACCAGTCCATCCTAAAGGAAATCAGTACTGACTGATCATTGGAAGGACTGATGCTGAAGCTGAAACTCCGATACTTTGGCCACCTGATGTGAAGAACTGAGTCATTGGAAAATACTCTGATTCTGGGAAAGACTGAAGGCAGGAGGAGACATAGATGACAGAGGATGAAATGGTTGGATGGCACCACTGACACAATGCACAAATTTGAGCAAGCCCCAAGAGTTGGTGATGAACTGGCAAACCTGGTCTCTGCAGTCCATGGAGTTGCAAAGAGTTGGACATGAGTGACTGAACTGAAGTGATATGATCCCAACTATATGAAATTCTGGAAAAGACAAAACATGTTAATGTAATAAAAATATCAGGGGTTGCCAAGGTTTAGGTGGGAGGTGGGGCTGAATAGGGTGAGCACATAGGATTATAGTGCAGTGACAATATAATGTGATATTATTGGTGGATTTATGTTAGTGTAAATTTGTCTAAACCCATTAGGAAATACAACAGCAACATAGAGGTCTAATTAAAACTATGGCATTTTGGTGATAATGATTTGTCCCTATAGGCTTATCATTTCCAACAACTGTATTACTCTGGTGAGGTATGTCAATAATAAGGAGGCCTCTCTAAAATAGGATAGGTAGTATACCTATAGGGACCTCTCTATGTCTAAATTTTGCTGTGAGCCTACACCTACTTTAAAATATATATCTTTAATTAATTAATTAGTTTTAAAGAAACATGCTGCTAGACAAGGTATTATTAAATAAGAAAAATGTATAATTCACTATAAAAGTTGAAATCAAATACAGACATTTTGAGATAATTGGATAATAATGAAAGTATAAAAGATCAATATGCAAGTACTTACACAATATGTTACAAAAGTAAATCCTGTTTGAATTTCAATTTCTTGAAAAATTTTAAAGTTTTATGATAATCTTTGCCATTGGGGGATATCAAGGAGTATCCCACAAAATTTAAGTACTTTTTTATATTTCCCTCATAATGCAGCAGGAAAAGATAAAGATCAACATTAGTCCCTAAAGACTCAATCAAGATTCCCACAGTTGAGCGGAATTAGAAATTTATAATGTGATTATGATATATCCCCCATAGTTTAAATCAATATAGCAAACAAATCTGTGTATGTATATTAACAAATATGTATATTATAGTTATATGGGCATCCATATAAATACATAAGGAGACATATTTATATTTTTACCCTACATCATATGGCTGTATTTCTCAATTTGCATAATTGATTAGCAAATATATCATAATAAAGTCACTAGCACAGCAGATTTCTTTTTTCTTGAAAAATGAAAATATGAAAAGCATTAACAAAGTTTTCATTTGACTAAGGCAAACATTTTGTTATGTGAACTTCTCAATCTATGCATGTTATCTTTGTCATAAGTTACCATTTCATTT
Organism: Neotragus moschatus; assembly: GCA_006410615.1. Taxonomy (NCBI): domain Eukaryota; kingdom Metazoa; phylum Chordata; class Mammalia; order Artiodactyla; family Bovidae; genus Neotragus; species Neotragus moschatus. Next base: position 11,855 of record SJYA01009666.1, read on the forward strand.
TATTATAGCATTGATTAGAAAATGATTAGATAACATTAATTAGAAAACAAATTATTTTTATGCCAGTTCCAGACTACTGTCAGTTGGATACATACACACATACATGTACAGAAGAAGACACAACTACATATCTCATAGGTCTCAAAGTGTCAAGGGAGGAAACTGAATATAAAACAAATAATATTAATAAATCCCTGCCTGGAATTCTCTAACAGTATTCACTGTTAAACATTAAACAGAAATTCTATATTTTCTGTGTTTTTTCCCATTTGTTTCCATGAACATGCTTTTTATGATAATTCCAAGATGAGAGCTATGAATAGTATAATAGAATGAAGAGCAAATTTAGTAGAAAACTGCTAATATAAAATATAGACATGCAATTAATCTAGTTTAGACATAGTCCATTCAATATTTATCTCAACATTTTTGAAATCTTGAAATTCCTCACTCTAGAATCATCTGGTCTTTTGTGAATCAGAAAACAATTTTATGTGGGAGCAAATATAGCCAGTTGACAAAGTACCATCCAGAGTCTCTTTTTTCATTCCTGGTAGGCCAGTTTGACAAAATAAACCAGAAGAGTCAGAAGTAAAACAAAAAAATGACTCTTTTCTTTGGTGAGCAGAGACTGGAATGGAAGACACATCCTCCACAAAATCCCAATCTGTAAAATTCTTCAGACTTTCTACAAAAATGCCTGGTCTCCTCATTTCACATGCTCATTCCCCAGTGAAAAACAGGGGCTTAGAGACATTCCCAGTGGACCAGCTATTACCTCTGCCATCCTGAAATTTCAATATCTATTTTAAGACTTCTAAAGGATTATCTCTTCACTCTTTCAATAATTACAACTTTTATTCTAGACTCAAAATCATTCTCAGGAAAATTGGTATAATAGAATATTGTTGTTTATCTGTAAGAAATAGCCTTGTTAAAAAAAAAAACAGAACAAAACAAAGTTTTTAGTTTAGTGAAGAAAAACACTATTTGACTATATACTTATGTTTCAACATTCATTCTCTACTTTTCTATCAGAAAGGTAATTTAAACAGTAAAGCCTAAGAGAGTCGATTTGTCCATCACATAGTCATTCAAGCAAAACTTTTATATGCACAAATTACACACATGGTTTGAGCCAGCATTTTTCAAAACTATGTTGATCAGACTAACAAACTGAATTATTTAGTGNCATTCTCTACTTTTCTATCAGAAAGGTAATTTAAACAGTAAAGCCTAAGAGAGTCGATTTGTCCATCACATAGTCATTCAAGCAAAACTTTTATATGCACAAATTACACACATGGTTTGAGCCAGCATTTTTCAAAACTATGTTGATCAGACTAACAAACTGAATTATTTAGTGTATAGATTGGTACCAAAGGAAGAAAAATAAGAAATATTGATCCTAACAGTGCATTCCTATTTCTTTTATGCTGCAATACATGGCAAGGTAAGGATTTATCATTGTATAAAAGGGGTTTCAATGTAACAAAATAGAAGCATAGCTATAGATTCCAAGAACAAATAGGTGGTTATCAGAGAGGAAGGGAAGTAGGAAAGAAGAGAAACACGTGAAGGAGATTAAGAGGTACAGACTTAACAAATGAGTCACAAATATGAAGTGTATAATGTGGGGAATTTGGTAAATAAATAGACAGTATTTCTATATGATGACATGTTAACTAGACTTAACATCATTTTGAAATGTACAGAAATATTCAATCATAGTGTTATGTACAAGGAATTAACATAATGTTGTAAGTCAATTATACTTCAATAACAGGCAAAAACAGATACTTTCATAGGAAAAGAGATCAGATTTGTGGTTACCAGAAGCAGGGATTGGGCAAAGGCAGGATTGGATGAAGATAGACTAAAAGTATAAACTTCCAGTTACAACATAAATAGTACTATGAATGTAATATACAACACAGTATATATAATTAATACTGATGTATGTTATATGTGAGAGCTAAGAGAATAAATCCTGAGTTTTCATCACAAAGAAATTCTTTTTTCTATTTCTTTAATTTTGTATTTATATGAGATGATGGATATTTACTAATCTTATTGTGATAGTGATTTCATGATATATGTAAGTCAAATTATTATGCTGTACACATTATACATATATAATATTGTATAGCAGTTATATAGTGATATATAGTTATATAGCAGTTTAACTGCTACACAGCAGTTAAAAATGAAACAAAAAATGTATGTATAAATAAGTAATTAACCTCCAACTAAAATAAATAAATTTATATTTTAAAAAAATTAAAAAAAATAAGCAATTGGGTGCATAAATGAATAAACATCTATCTGCCTACATGGCTCAAACTGAACTCTGGAAATGTTTCATAAAAGTAGTAGGAGGACTGGGAAGTTTTCAAGAGTATCTATACACTTTCTGGGAGATTAACCAGTTCTGAAAAGACTGGACAACGAGGACATCTTGGCAGAAAGGTAGATAGGTTTTGTGATATATAGGGAGAATCTAACCTATAGATATTGACAAAGAAATATAATTAGAGAGTCCAAAAGGCTGTTCTATACATCTGTGTGTCTTTTACTGTCTCACGTACAGTTTTAACATTACCATCTTTCTAAATTCCATATATATGTGTTAGCATATTGTATTGGTGTTTTTCTCTCTGGCTTACTTCACTCTGTATAATCGGCTCCAGTTTCATCCACCGCATTAGAACTGATTCAAATGTAT
>SJYA01009667.1:0-14323 GCA_006410615.1 Neotragus moschatus
CCATTGGAAAAGACTCTGATGCTGGAAGGGATTGGGGGAAGGACGAGAAGGGGACGACAGAGGATGAAATGGCTGGATGGCATCATTAACTTGACGGACATGAGTTTGGTGAAGTCCAGGAGTTGGTGATGGACAGAGAGGCCTGGCGTGCTGCAATCCATGGGGTCACAGAGAGTCGGACACAACTGAGCAACTGAGCTGAACTGAACTGATGTGTGGACTCTAAAATATGACACAAATGAACTTATCTACGAAACTCTGCTCTTTTAACCCTATGTCACTTAGTAATCACCATTGTCTCTGACATAGGTACTATTACGAACACCATTTTATAAATAATTATGCAGTACTCAGCGATGTCACACCCTTGTCCAAGCTCACAAGAAAATTGAGTGTCTGAGTTGACTTTGGAAGCCAGACCCTAAGCTCTCTTGTTGCATGCCAGATGGCGTGATGATTCCTTATTCTCCACACAAGTGGGACATGAGCAGATGAAGAGGTGGCCCAAGATTCTAAGAGATCGAAATAATTTTCCTTTGTTCTTTCAAGTGCCTTGTACCATGTTATATAATGCTAACAATGCATGGCCAGAAATGTGGATAAGGAGCTCAGATTTTCTGCCTCTAAGTTCATCACCTTTTCCAAAATAAAGCCCATCAAGTTATGGTTAAACTGAGAAAGGACAGGGAATAAATGAGGGGAACCAATATTCATTTTCTCTCACACTGAGATTCAGAAACTCCAATGAGATTTTTTCTTTTCATTAAGCTGTCATGATAACCCTACAAAATAGACTTTATTCCCTTTAACCTAGGCCAAAGTTGAGGTTCAAAGAGGTTAGGGAATGGGTTTAAGGTCACACGGACACTAAGTAGCAGAGTGGGAATTGGGGGATGATTGGATGGCATCACTGACTCGATGGACATGAATCTGAGGAAACTCTGGGAGATGGTGAAGGACAGGGAAGCCTGGTGTGCTGCAGTCCATGGGGTTACAAGGGTCAGACATAATTGAGTGACTGAACAACAAATTTGATTCTCAAATTCATATTTTGCAAGACATCATGTTTTTTCCAAAATGGACCTTAAAATTGGCCTTTTATTAATGTGTGTATCTGAGCTAAAAGGATCTACTGTTACCAAGCCAAAGCAAACTGTAAAAATAAACCCTTGGTGAGTTTATTTGACTCATATTCCAGGATGAGTCACAAAAGATAAAGGCAGAAGCAGGAAGAGAAACTGACCTGAGTCCCCAATGTCCCCTCCACCAGTCTCAGATGCTGAGGGACCTTTGTGGAATTTCGCCCTTTGGAGTTCAGCATTTTGGAAGTCCTACAATCACAAGGAGGGTACCTGTCTCTGAAAGTGTTTCTTTCTTTCTTTTTTTTTTTTTTTTTATAAGCTATTGCTACATGGTTCAGTTATTTCAAGTTATGTGATGGCTTAGGGACCAAAATAGGCTATTCTGAAAGACAGTGAGAGCAGTGACTAACTGGGACGTATGGCAGACAGTGAAATTCTGATATGTCTCCAGGTTTGAATGTTACTTTCGGTGTCCCTATTCTTGATCAGAGTTCAGAGTGCAGATGCCTTTCTTGTTCTAAGACTTGCATATGGTCCCTTTGTTAAGACTAAAGCATAGTAGATAGCATCTATCAATTTGATTTGAGGGAGATACTCTTTCTGTCATGTATTGAAGGCATGACCTTGTGCAAGTGATTCAAGCTCGGTGTGCCTTAGTGCCTCACCTGTGAATTAGGATCAATGGTGAGAAGTCAGAGGGGTGGCTCTGGGCAGTAATGAGATAATGCCAGCGCAGCACATGGTGCAGAGCTGGCACTCAATCAATGACTTTCCTCTGCATGCTATATTATATTATGGATGAGTCCCAATTGTAGAGCCGATAAATCCTAGAAAGCACTTTTTTTTACTGGTGACCCTCATCAAAGAACACACAAATTGCAAATGCCATCTTCCCTTTGTCGGTTGGGTCAGGTTTGCCATGTTTGGTAAAAATGAATTATTAAGCTGGCCAAAGTTAATGAAAATGAAACTTGCAAATTTAATTGGGTCATGATATTTAACATAAAGAAAAGTGAGCTCTCTGTCCTTGAATTATTTTAGATTCCATGGACACAGTACTGATCAGTTCAGTTCAGTCACTCAGTTGTATCCTACTCTTTGGGACCTCACAGACTGCAGCACACCAGGCTTCCCTGTCTATCACCAGCNGGGTCATGATATTTAACATAAAGAAAAGTGAGCTCTCTGTCCTTGAATTATTTTAGATTCCATGGACACAGTACTGATCAGTTCAGTTCAGTCACTCAGTTGTATCCTACTCTTTGGGACCTCACAGACTGCAGCACACCAGGCTTCCCTGTCTATCACCAGCTCCTGGAGGCTGCTCAAACTCATGTCCATGGAGTCGGTGATAGTATCAGGGTCTTTTCAAATGAGTCAGTTCTTCACATCAGGTGGCCAAAGTATTGGAGTTTCAGTTTTAGCATGAGTCCTTCCAATAAATATTCAGGACTGATTTCCTTTAGGATGGACTTGGTGGATCTCCTTGCAGTCCAAAGGACTCTCAAGTCTTTTCCAACACAACAGTTCAAAAGCATCCATTCTTCTGCTCTCAGCTTTCTCTATAGTCCAACTCTCACATCCATACATGACCACTGGAAAACCCATAGCCTTGACTAGATGGACCTTCGTTGGCAAAGTAATGTCTCTGTTTTTTCATATGCTGTCTAGGTTGGTCATAGCTTTTTTTCCAATGAGTAAGTGTCTTTTAATTTCATGGCTACAGTCACCATCTGCAGTGATTTTGGAGCCCCCCAAAATAAAGTTTGTCACTTTTTCCATTGTTTCCCCCATCTATTTGCTGTGAAATAATGGGACCAGATGCCATGGTCTTTGTTTTTTTGAATGTTGATCTTTAAGCCAACTTTTTCACTCTCTTCTTTCACTTTCGTCAAGAGGCTCTTTAGTTCCTCTTCACTTTCTGCCATAAGGGTGCTGTCATCTGCATATCTGAGGTTACTGATATTTCTCCCAGCAATCTTGATTCCAGCTTATGCTTCATCCATTCCAGTGTTTCTCATGATGTACTCTGCATAGAAGTTAAATAAGCAGGGTGACAATATACAGCCTTGACATACTCCTTTGCCAATTTGGGACCAGACTCTTGTTCCATGTCCAGTTCTAGCTGTTTCTTCTTGACCTGCATACAGATTTCTCAGGAGACAGGTAAAGTGGTCTGGTAATCCCATCTCTTTCAAAATTTTCCACAGTTGTGATCCACACAGTCAAGGGCTTTGTTGTAGTCAACAAAGCAGAAGTAGAGGTTTGTTTGGAACTCTCTTGCTTTTTTGATGATCCAGTGGATGTTGGCAATTTGATCTCTGGTTCCTCTGCCTTTTCTAAAACCAGCTAGAACATCTGGAAGTTCATGATTCATGTACTGTTGAAGCCCTGTCTCTTATACACATCTAGATGTGTATAAGAGACAGGGAAACGAAGAAAAGTGAAACATCCGATAATTAACACTGTGAGTTGACCTAGCACATTGTCTTACTGGAAACTACCATGAAATATAAATTGGAGCCATTTTCATCATGAAAAGACCTGACATTTGAGCTCATCTTCAGCCTCTTCTAAAGTATCACTCAATGTGGTAACTGGGTATCAGTGAGAAACGGAGGCTCATGTTTCTTTTTATCCTCCCTCTGAAGGTGCTTTCCTTGCACTTTGTAAGCATTCCTATCTTCAGGATCTACCAATGGCTTGCAACTGATGGCTTGTCTGTCCCACACTTTAGCACAATGTGAGCTCCTTAAGGACAGAAGTCATGCATTCTCTAAACTCTGACATGCAGCAGTCACTCCAGAAATACGTCTTTAATAAACGCTCAAGTCAACAGTAAATTTACCGACATGTGAATGAACAGGTAAATAGCAGCTTAGAANCAGAAATCATATTATTGGTAATAGTAACCATAATAGATGACAGCAATAGGCACAGAGTTACATGATTTACATAAATTGAGCTACTTGAAACTTAAGGTTGTTGTTGCTATTTTAGTCGATAAGTCGTGTCCGACTCTTTTGGGACCTCAAGCACTGTAACCCACTAGGCTCCTCTCTCCATGGGATTTCCCAGGCAAGAATACTGGAATGGGTTGCCATTTCCATCTCCAGAGGATTCTCCCAACCCAGGTGTCATTCCTGCATCTCCTGTACCTCCTGCATTGGAAGGCAGATTCTTTACCACTGAGACACTTAAATTTGGGATAAGTTGATTATACAGAAGTTGTACCTAAGTATAGTCTGAGAGGGAGAGTTGAAATGTGGGATCTCCATGAATTTATACAGCAGGGAAGTAATCTGGGCTATAAATAGGCATGTGATCTTGCTTTGTACTCACCAAGCAGCAATAAAATAATTATCTTAGCCTTTATACTCTCTTAGTTTGAGTTTCCCTTGAAACGGAGCCTGAGACAAGGATTTGGTGCAAAGTGTTTCTTTAGAGAAGTGATTCCAGAATTTAGAAGTGAGAAAGTGCTGAGTGAAATTATGAAAGTGAATAGAGTGTGGATTATTGAATTGGCTACCAGAATCAGAACTGATCTTCCGTTGTACTGTAGGTAACATAGAATCCTCTCAGAATTGTCCCTTCTAGGATAGGAGTCTGCACAATTTATCTATCAACTCTCAAGCTCCATTGGTTAAAAGATTCCATAAGAGCAATGCATTTTCATACTTTTAGATTTTCCTGCATGAGGGCTAAAAGGGCATCAGAAAAAACTCCAAGGCAGAAAAGCAAGAGAGGCTGAAGCTCTTGCGTAGGTGGGACATAGTCATTGTACTTGGAGCATCCTAGGGCCCCACAGTACATAGAACATCACAATTGTCTGCAACCTCTTACATATTCGGTTATAATCATGTCTTCAGGAAGTTCATTTTGTCCCTGACTCTTCCAGTTGGTGGCTAGAAATAGTCTCTGAAAAATAATCTCTAAAAACTGTCATGAGGGTTAGTGGGACAACCCATGGTACCCATCACTGCAGGGACTTCTGAGGCTACAACTGAGATTCATCATCCCTCTCTTCCATTGTTCAACTGATATTTTCCTAACCCTCAGCCAGCAGTACTTCAGATAATCTATAAGATTTTCATGTTGGTGTGATCCAGAACATTATCCCATCAGACCTTCCATTATTGGGCAAGCTTGCTGTGACCCACTCATCTCTGTGATCACCAAGCACAGAAGCACCAAAATATGATTCTGTGAATTCTGAGTTAACCTCTCTGCACTCATTATATAACCTTGTATAACTTCCTCATGAAAGATATGGTTGAGCAATCTGTATGATAATAGTTTTTCTTGATGATCTAGCAGCATGAGGATTCCAATGTGAGCACATTGCAGTCTCAACTGCAGGTTTGGGAACATTCTTACTGGGTTCCTGGTTGTGAGAGGAAGCACAATGTCATTAGGGATAATGAGAGCAGTCAGTCCTATTTTTCCCTTACAACATGAACCTGTGAGTTCTGTTTGTTAAGAACAAAGAGTCATATATCAATCATTGTTTCCGAGCATGTATCACTTCCTGAAGGACGGCGCTCTGACATGCAAGGCATTTGTTCTCAAATAGTGCTTTAGCTTAGGTTTTTAAGATCATTTCAACATTCCATCAGGCTGTTGCTTCTAGGTGACGAAGACTGTGGAAGGGTCAGTAGATGCCTTTTATGTGTGTCTATTGCTGTTGTTGTTCAGTTACTCAGTTGTGTCCAACTCTTTGGACCCCATGGACTGTACCACACCAGGCTTCCCTGCCCTTAACCATCTCTCAGAGTTTGCTTGAACTCACCTCCATTGAGTCAGTGATGTCATCCAACCATCTCATCCTCTGTGACCCCTTTCTCCTCCTTCTTCTCCCCTTCTCCTTCAATCTTTCCCAGCCTTAGGGTCTTTTCCAATGAGTCTGCTCTCTGCATAAGATGGCCAAAGGATTGGAGCTTCCACTTCAGCATCAATCTATTGTTGTACTTGTTTTCAGTTAAATGAATCCCATGATGTGAGCCAAAGTAATACAGGATTGCATGTTTATTAATCAAGTCACATCTTTGAAAACTGCTTCTGGCAGAGATATAGAAGTTAGGAAAGCCAAATATATAACCATTTGCTGTTCCATTTATGGAAAATTGCTGTCCTATCAATGATTGGCCCAACATAACCAAGTAGTAGGCTACTCTCCAGGGGTAGAGTCATATTGAGGATTTGGTTTGGAGTTCATCTGTACTGCTAAAAGTTTGGGTATATAGTAGCAGAAGAGACTATGTTAAGTTTGGATAAGAATCTTTACTATTAGACTCACTAATAGTAGCCTGCACCCCTACCACCATGACTATTCTAATCATGGGTCCATTATCCAAACACTGGATATCTGAGGACACAGGGGCTGGTTGTAATGCAGCGGATGAATCCTTATACTTAACTGGTTATTCAGCGGTTCTTCTGATGTGGATTTTTTCTGGTGAGCATTACCATGAGACACAAACATCCATACCCTATGTTCCCACTTCTATGTGCCCATCTACAGAAGACATGGGTCTTCTCTAGAACCCCTTGTCTATGATCCTAATTTTTTCTCCTTCCTCACTTCTACCAACTAGTCAAACCATTTTTAATTACTCAGAAATTCACTTAAAAAATTATTGGAGTATAATTGGCTTACAATGTTAGGTTAGTTTCTGCTGTAAAATCAATTATATGTATACATATATTCTCTCTCTCTCGGACCTCCTTCCCATACTCCCCATTTTGATTTTATAGCTGGGCAATGTCCCTCTCCACATAAGTTTGAGAAATTTCACTTTCTGAGTCTGCCTTTTTCAGATTAAAACTACATCCCCGAGCCACGATAAATTCACCATGCCATTGTGAGAGGCTCCATGGTGACCACACTTCTCATTTGCATTGCCCTATGGTCTATGACTTTCTTCCATTCTCATATCAGCACACAGTGAGGGCTCTATGGCTTGTCTCTATCCACCCCAGCTTTTAACAATGGCAATGTCAAGGAACATTTGTTTGCATTTCTTTTCAGTTTTGTCACCAAGCTTCCAAATTCCATTAATATTTTGGTATGAGTTTGTCACTGGGAATTATATTCGTGGGAGATAATGTCCCTTTTCTTAATATGGAAGGTGAGACAAAATAAGATTCCTGTAAAATACCTGAAGCGGCAGGATTCAGTCTTGACCAAGAAGATGGTTCTGTTGACTTTTTATTTATTACAGTGCATCCTTGTTGGTTGTCTAGTTTAAATATAATAGTGTGTACATGTCAATCCCAAACTCCCAATCTACCCCTCCCCTATCTAGTTATCATACATTCATTCTCTAAGTCTGTGAATCTATTTTTATATTGTAAATAATTTTATTTGTACCATTGTTTTAGATTCAGCATATAAGTTATTCCGTGGTATTTCTCTTTTTCTGCCTGATTTACTACTGTCCTTGTTGCTGCAAGTGACATTATTTTATTCTTTTTGATGGCTGGGTAATATTTCATTGTACCACATCTCCTTTATTCATTCATCTGTCAATGAGCATTTATGTTGCTTCCATGTCTTCACTATTGCAAATAGCTCTTCAATGAATGTAAGGGCTCAAGGATACTTTCAAACCATGTTTTTCTCTGGATATACGCCCAGGAGAGGGACTTCTGGATCATATGGTAGCTCTATTTTTAGCTTTTTAAGGAACCTCTATAATATTCTCCATAGTGGCTGCACCAATTTACAGGGTCGGAGGGAAGGTAATTATTCCCTCTCCAGCAATTATTGTTTGCAGATTTTTTGATGATGGCCATTCTGTTGTGTGAAGTGATATCTCATTCTAGTTTTGATTTGTGTTTCTCTAATAATTAGNAGTCTGCCTTTTTCAGATTAAAACTACATCCCCGAGCCACGATAAATTCACCATGCCATTGTGAGAGGCTCCATGGTGACCACACTTCTCATTTGCATTGCCCTATGGTCTATGACTTTCTTCCATTCTCATATCAGCACACAGTGAGGGCTCTATGGCTTGTCTCTATCCACCCCAGCTTTTAACAATGGCAATGTCAAGGAACATTTGTTTGCATTTCTTTTCAGTTTTGTCACCAAGCTTCCAAATTCCATTAATATTTTGGTATGAGTTTGTCACTGGGAATTATATTCGTGGGAGATAATGTCCCTTTTCTTAATATGGAAGGTGAGACAAAATAAGATTCCTGTAAAATACCTGAAGCGGCAGGATTCAGTCTTGACCAAGAAGATGGTTCTGTTGACTTTTTATTTATTACAGTGCATCCTTGTTGGTTGTCTAGTTTAAATATAATAGTGTGTACATGTCAATCCCAAACTCCCAATCTACCCCTCCCCTATCTAGTTATCATACATTCATTCTCTAAGTCTGTGAATCTATTTTTGTATTGTAAATAATTTTATTTGTACCATTGTTTTAGATTCAGCATATAAGTTATTCCGTGGTATTTCTCTTTTTCTGCCTGATTTACTACTGTCCTTGTTGCTGCAAGTGACATTATTTTATTCTTTTTGATGGCTGGGTAATATTTCATTGTACCACATCTCCTTTATTCATTCATCTGTCAATGAGCATTTATGTTGCTTCCATGTCTTCACTATTGCAAATAGCTCTTCAATGAATGTAAGGGCTCAAGGATACTTTCAAACCATGTTTTTCTCTGGATATACGCCCAGGAGAGGGACTTCTGGATCATATGGTAGCTCTATTTTTAGCTTTTTAAGGAACCTCTATAATATTCTCCATAGTGGCTGCACCAATTTACAGGGTCGGAGGGAAGGTAATTATTCCCTCTCCAGCAATTATTGTTTGCAGATTTTTTGATGATGGCCATTCTGTTGTGTGAAGTGATATCTCATTCTAGTTTTGATTTGTGTTTCTCTAATAATTAGCAATGTTGACCATCTTTTTCTATGTGACTATTGGCCATCTATATATCTTCTTTGGAGAAATGCCTGTTTAGGTCTGCTCATTTTTTGATTGGGTTGTTTGTATGTTAGATATTGAGCAGTTTGTAAATTTTGGAGACTAACTCCTTGTTAGTTGCATCATTTGCAAATATTGTCTCCCATTATATGAGTTGTATTTTCATTTTCTTTATAGTTTCCTTTGCTATGCCAAAGTTCCTGAATTTAATTAGGTCCCATTTGTTTATTTTTGTTTTTGTTTTCCTTATGGAGACATATTGAAAAAGACAGTGATACAATTTATGTCAAAGAGTGTCCCGCTTATGTCTTCCTCTATGAGTTTTATAGTATCCAGCCTTACACTTAGGCCTCGTAAGCTGATATAAGCACACATAGGTGGACAGCAGCACACTTCTCCATACTACTCTGATGTAACAGCTTAATTTCCTCCCATTCAGTTTCTCTACCTTCAATACCAGGAATGAATAGGCAGTCTCCTCGTTTCTGTCCCAGAATAAAATAATGAAATTTTATCTGAGAGTAGAAGGTTATGCCAAAGAGGAATTAAGCATAACACCATCCTTTTGATCACAGTGTTTGGTGAGATTTGTGGATTCACTGTAAATAGTATCAGCAGTAAATATTTTTGAATGGGTGTATCATGACAAGAAATGCACTGTGATTAAATTTCCATTTTTAAACAGAAAAAAGTGAAATATGTTTCTACTTCAGAAATCCCACTGCCAGCTTGTTGGAAATTTGTGGAAACAGTATTTTCAGTTGACGATGTGCATCAGTGTAGTGGGCAAGATACCAGAAAGAAGGCCAAGAACTGGAGATGCTATACAAAGCGAAAAACTAGAAATGCAAGCTTAAAACCTTATGCTTAACTTGGTTGATATCAGAAGGTTTGTCTCACACTCTGACAAATATTTGAATCTGTTGAAAGATATTCTAGGGGAACGAAAAGAATTTAAATGTTTGAATTGCATGTGCATGCATACAAATTTGCTTCAGTCGTGTCTGACTTTTTGTGACCCCATGGACGGTAGCCCTCCAGGCTCCTCTGTCTATGGGATTCTCCAGGCATGAATAGTGGGGTGGATTTCCATGCCCTTCTCCAGGGAATCTTCCAGACCCAAGTATTGAACCTGTGTTTCTCAAGTCTCCTACCTTGGCAGGTGGGTTCTTTACCATTAGTGACCCTGGGAAGCCCCCTTATATGGCATACTCTTATCCTAATAAAATAATCTGTGGCCGCCTCCATAAGTAAATATTTTCCATCTTTCTTTCTACTAGAACTCCATTCTTAACAGCTTCAAACATCAAGTTTCTGGCAGAGGTGGGGAAAGAAATTTCCATAAACTCAAGACTGAGTAGGAGAGGTCTGGGATGAAAATGTTCCTTGATTAGTTTGAGCCAGTATTGGTAATTTTCTTCCCCATTGTCATTAACTAATTTGGGAATGGCACTAACATCTGGCCAAGGAGATGTAAAGAGAGGTTGTTGGAAAGATTCTGGGAAATTTTTTTCTGCCTTTAGAATAAGATGAAAATCTACAATCTAAAATCTAATTTCAAGTACTACTTGAAATTGTGGTAGCCATCTTGGGAAAATAAGGTGAAGCCGGGAAAAGATGACAATCTAGTACATTACAGGTGACAAGCAGAAAGGTGGAAAGAAATTGGACCCTTGATGATGCCACAGGTTTTTGCCACTGAATTAACTTCTCTTGGAACCACCCTCATGTTTGCATTCAGGTGTCTTACTCTTTGCGACCCCATGGACTCTATACCACCAGGCTCCTCTGTCCAAGGAATTTTCCAGGTGAGAATACTGGAGTGAGTTTTCATTTCCTTCTCCAAGAGATCTTCCAGATCCAGGGATTGGACCCATGTCTCCTGAGTTTCCTGCATTGGCAAGTGAATTTTTTTTTTTTTACTACTGAGCCATCTGGGAAGCCCTGAAACTGTCCTACTTTGGGTCATTTTTTATGTGAAATAAACAAGTTTCCTTCTAAGGCATTTCTAGATGGTCTAATCTTCTACGTGCATGTATTATCAACCTACTTTCAATTATTCTTTGAATATTTGACATGACTTCATTCAACATATGTTTATTATAAACAAGTCAATTTGATACATGGAAAAGGAAATAGCAACCCACTCCAGTGTTCTTGCCTGGAGAATCCCAGGAATGGTGGAGCCTTGTGGGCTGCCGTCTATGGGGTTACACAGAGTCGGACACGACTGAAGCGACTTAGCAGCAGCAGCAGATGATAACCAGTGTTATGAACAAATAAACCATGGCTTTAAATAGAGATAACTTAGAGATGGGAATGGTCTACTTCATTAGTATGACCAAAAAATTTTTCCCAAAAGAGTGGGCATTAGATCTAATACCTAAATAATTAGAAGCTGTCAACTTGTAGAGATCTTGGGGAAAGAATTCCAAGCAGAGAAAAAAAAGAGGTCAGCAAGTTTTAGAGACTTGACATGTGAAGGAGCATGGTATGGGTAAATGATAGAAAGAAAGGGTAACTTAGTGCATATGATTATAAATGGAAATAAGCTAGGTCCCGATTGAAACAGCCAAAAAAAAAAAAAGACTAAGGGGCTTCCCTTCTTGTTCTGATGGTATAGAATCAGTATGCAATGTGGGAGACCTGGGTTCAATAAAACTCCACTCCAGCATTCTTGCCTGGAGAATCCCCATGGACAGAGAAGCCTGGCAAGCTACAGTCCATGAGGGTGCAAAAAGTCTGAGCAACTAAGCACAGCACAATACTTGAATCGGCCAATAAAATGGACAGAATGTATGAAATAATTCTTTACAAGATTTTGAAAAGCAACAAAGGATAATGTCCATGAATGACAAAAAGCAAACAAGGACAGCTCTGATATTGTCCCAACTTACTCCCTGGAGAAAACTTCCTAGACATGATGTAGAGAGTAGAAATTGAGGCAGAACCCAATGGACTTCACGAGTGGAAGAGACAGAGATGACAGTTGAGGGAGACCAAAGAATTAAGAGTTGACAAGACGGGAGATAACTGCACAGAAAGATAACTTGGGACATCTGCAGAGATTCCTGTTAAATATTCAGAGGAACACTGATCAGCACATGTATATGAAGAAACAATCAGAAGCTAAGAAAACCACTTTAAAGTACTAAGACTTGGCATTCAGACAGTGTTGGAACTAATGAACTAATTCTTAGTTCCAACAGTCACACTGAGGACACTTCAAGATTCATAGGATATAAAATTGAGTACACAGTGCTTTGTATCCATAATAAGGTACCAACTCTGATCCCTAATAAAATATGATAAATGAAAGACTTAAAGGGTTAAACTATTTCTAAGAATTAAGACTAAATAATATTTCTAGGAATACAAAAATATCTTGTGCTTATCAAGGCAAAAAAAATATATTTATATCCAGCCTCTGGTGTCCTAAAAAATGTACCAGGCATGCAAAGAAGCAAGGAAATTTGAAAATCAATCAATCAATTCAAACTGACCCAGAACAAATACATATTATTATAGGTAAAGCAAACAAGAACATCAAAACAGCTATAACTGTCTCCTATCCGTTTAAAAAGTAAAGTGGAGACATAGAAGCTATATAAAAGAGGCAAATCAATTCCTAGATATAAAAATTGAATGAATAAGAATTTTAAAAATTAATTATTACATTTAAAAGGAAGTATAATTGAAGATAGAGCAGTAAATGCTACCAAAATAAAGCATAGAGAGAAAAATAGAATTAAAAACAATGATCAAAACTTCAGTGAGTGAGCTGTTGGAAGCAATTACTGGCCTCGTGTGTCACATTAGAGTCTTCAAAGAGTGAGTGTTTATGTGTGTGTGTGTGTGTGTATGTATTTGAGAGAATAGCCAATTTTTTTTTCCTATTTTAATGAATGCTATAAACACACAGATTCAAGAAATGCAATGAAATTCAAACATGAGTAACATAAAGAAAGCTATACCAAGGTACATATCTAAACTGCTCAAAATCAACGATAAAGGAAAATTATTTAAGAGCAGACAGAGAAAAAGGACACATTATATAGAGAGGAGTGAAGTTAAGGGTGACAGCAGATTTCTCATTGAAAACAACGTGTGTGGGAAGGAGTNAACACACAGATTCAAGAAATGCAATGAAATTCAAACATGAGTAACATAAAGAAAGCTATACCAAGGTACATATCTAAACTGCTCAAAATCAACGATAAAGGAAAATTATTTAAGAGCAGACAGAGAAAAAGGACACATTATATAGAGAGGAGTGAAGTTAAGGGTGACAGCAGATTTCTCATTGAAAACAACGTGTGTGGGAAGGAGTTAAGTAATGTTTTTGAAATATTGACAAAAGAAGCAAATAAATAAAACTCTCAACCTAGAATTCTATGTAAAAACAAAAATACCTTTCAAAAAGAAGGTAAAAGAAACACTTTTAAAGATATACAAAATCTGAATTTCTCACCAAGAGATCTAGTCTACAAGCAATGCTAAAATTTTTCACATAGAAAGATGATAAAAATCCACATCTACATGAAGGAATTTACCTTAACCTGATGAAAAAAGCATCTTCAAAAAGCATTTACCTCGCATCATGCTTAATGGTGAAAGCCTGAATGTCTTGTTCTCCCTACAGTTGGGGGATCTCATTCTCTTGTCCAATATTGTCATTTTTATTCAACACTGTACTAAATAAATGTTTTAACCCTTGCTACTACATAAAAAAATAAAGGATTTGCATTGATAAAAAGGTAATGTCTTTAATTTGCTGATGAGATGATAATCTATGTAGAAATTCTAATGTATCTATTTTGAAAATCTACCAAAAGTAATAAATGAGTTTAGCAAGTTTTCAGGACACAAGATCAGCTTATATAAATTAATCGTATTTCTTTATTCTTGCAAATAATAATCCAGATGTGTATACTGAAAGCTACAAAATATGGCTGTACAAAATTAAAGAGCTAACTAAATGATGAGGTAAGGCCTGTTTATATGTAAGGAAATTCATATTATTATAAATTATCCTATGGATTTATTGTAATCCTAATCAACACCCTAACTGGCCTTATTTTGTGTAGAAATTGACAGATTCCAAAATTTATACAGAAATGAAAACAAACTAAAGTAGCAAAATAGTTTTGAAAAACAAGAACAAAGTTGGAAGACAGGAAATATATATTTTTTTTACAGAAAATATTTTATTTCAGAATTTATTCCATTCCTAATGCAAAGCTAAAGTATCAAACAAGTTTGGATGTGGTATAAAGTTTGACAGATATATGGGTAGAACAG
>SJYA01009668.1:0-18373 GCA_006410615.1 Neotragus moschatus
GTCTGTTCCTGCTTTGCAAATATCATCCATACCATTTCTCAAGATTCCACATATATGTATTGATATATGATAAATGTTCTCTTTCTGACTTCACAAGAGCTTTTTATTTGGAGAGATTAATTCATTTTCATTTACTATCATACTTCAGTCATATATTTACTTCAATTTAATTGAAATATTTACTTCAATCTTATATTTCGGATTTTGAATCATATATATTTTTATTTCTTTACAGATCCCATTAATTTCATCCAACAGAGCTACAACTTTCTGAATAACACTTTGGAAAATATTAATATTTCTATTTGAAATATTCAAACAGCTTGCATAAGTGATTCTAATTAATTCTCCCCAAAGGCAATCATAGGAAGGCACTATGTAATGCATATTTTGGTAGAGAAAATAAGTATCTGTTTGTGCAGATGGCCAGTGAAAAATACACTCTTTGAGTCCAGAGACTCTCACGTGGGATCTCAAGGCAACCATGTCACAATTCTATCAAGGACCTGGAAACACAGATTTAAACCAACAGGCTAGGGGAAAATTGCTACCTCACTCCAATTTTATTGCATAGTAATTTATGAAAGAGACTGAGTAGTTTATATTTGCATTAGATACTTGTATTTCTGTAAATATAAAATGCCTGCTTATATCATTTGCATTTTTATACTAAATTACAGTCATTTTTACAATTGATTTACAAGTTATTAGTTCATTAAGAAATTTAAATTATTTTCTGTCCTACTGATTGTCAATAATGTTTGCATTTTTGCACCTATTTNGACTGAGTAGTTTATATTTGCATTAGATACTTGTATTTCTGTAAATATAAAATGCCTGCTTATATCATTTGCATTTTTATACTAAATTACAGTCATTTTTACAATTGATTTACAAGTTATTAGTTCATTAAGAAATGTAAATTATTTTCTGTCCTACTGATTGTCAATAATGTTTGCATTTTTGCACCTATTTTTGGAATTGGTGTATATTCTTATAAATTATACTCAATCAAATTTGTCAATCTTTATTTTATTAAGGCTTGACATTTCATTAATATAAAATTTGGAATGGTAATTTTATAAATTTTAATATAGAAAGGGATTTTATGAAAATATGTGTGAATGAATAATAATTGCCTTTTAAAATTTAATAAAAATTGTATCTCTCAGCAAGAATAACTTGAGATTCATCTCAATTTACGATATTAGAAAAAATTAATAATAATAATAAAGACTATCATTTATTAATTCTGAAGTAGGTATAGGGAAAGGAACTTTATATAAAATATAGTTTAAAAAATAGCCCAATATAATATATATTATTGTCACCATTACACAAATACAGGTATTTGAGGCCTAGAGAGATTTAAAAATTTTGTTGAAACAATGGAGGAGCTAGAATTAAAAATAAACTAGTTGACTACAGAACTTCTTCCCTAAGCCCTTATATTACACAGCACTACCTAATTTTTAATTAAGTTTCAAAAAATACTTGTGTTCAAAATAGACATTTAATGAAAAAGATATACTGCAATTTGTTTCAAACTTATATGGTACATATTTTTCTAAAGTGCTATGAAACATTCGTGGAAGCATTGATTTTTATCATTTCCAGGCACAGAAAGTGTGCCCAATGTTCATCTATTTAGTCTATATTTACTGAAAGATAGACACTAGGATATACGGAGAAGGCAAAAAAGAAATTTCTAGAAAATGGTTTATGGATAAAAATTGAGGGCAGAAAGAGAAGGGAGTCACAGAGGATGAGATGGTTGGATAGCATCACCATCTCAATGGACACGAAGCTCAACATGGCTCATGGAACATGCTTTTCATTTGTAGGAAATTTTGAATAATGTATGTAAAAAGCACTGTGAGTTACAAGGCAGTTTATCTGGGGTGATGCAGATCAGGTCTCCATGGCATCACTNAGTCACAGAGGATGAGATGGTTGGATAGCATCACCATCTCAATGGACACGAAGCTCAACATGGCTCATGGAACATGCTTTTCATTTGTAGGAAATTTTGAATAATGTATGTAAAAAGCACTGTGAGTTACAAGGCAGTTTATCTGGGGTGATGCAGATCAGGTCTCCATGGCATCACTGCTGGAGCTCCCTAATACCTAACTTTTATTTCCAGTCTACACCTGAAGACTGATGCTGGTCCCTCATGGCTGGTGAGGATTTGGAACCAGCTACGGCCAGAGGGTTGTGAAGACAAGCAAAGTGTGTTTTCACCAAGTTAGAGAATTTAATAACTAGTATGAGACCCTGAACTTCCCAGGTGGTTCATTGGTAAAGAATCTACCTGCCAATGCAGGAGACCCAGAAGATGCGGATTCAATCCCTGGGTCAGGAAGATCCCTTGGAGGAGGAAATGACAACCCACTCTAGTATTCTTGCCTGGAAAATTCTGTGAACAGAGGAGCCTAGTGGCCCACAAGTTCATGGGGTCATAAAGAGTCGGACAGGACTGAGCACGTGAACACACACGTGAGACCCTGAATATTTCTACTCCATAATGAATCTGTTGCCTAGAGTGACTAAGGACAGAGCCTCCTCCTGGAAGACGATACAAAATGTACATTAACCTCCTGTGCGAGCTGTTGGTACTGTGGCAACACCTATATCTCCTCTGTCCTGACTGGTAAGGCCTGCCAGCTTCTCAGAATGTATGATTATGACTAGTTTCATCTTCATGTCCTTTATCTTTTGAAAATTGTTTTGCTTGTCACCACTGGCCTTCTCTATAAGTTTTGAGACTTCCTGAGGGCGTAGATCAGACATAGCAGAGTATTTTTCTGCTGTGTCCCCAGCATATACATTTCATGACTTAGCACAATGAATAAATGAATGAATAGTATAGTTTTGCTCATTTTCTTTACTGATGAAATCACATAGCATGCAATGAAATAACTCCTCAGACAGTATTAGAAATGCCTGAATTTTGATATAAAATACTTAACTTATAAAATGTATTATATTTAAAGATTGAGGGCAGAAGGAGAAGGGAGCTACAGAGGATGAGATGGTTGGATAGCCTCACCATCTCAGTGGGCATGAGTCTCAGCAAAGTCCAGGAGACAGTGAAAGACAGGGAAGCCTGGCATACTATAGACCATGGGTCACAAAGGGTCAGACATGACTTATTTACTGAGCAACAATAATAATACAAATTATATTTGAATGTAATTTCATAATTAAAATTACATGTGCTTTTTCATTTTACTGGACACCTGAGACTAAAATGAGGCAAGCTTTTATTTTGTATCGTGGCATGGGATAGACAGCAAATACCCTGTGTGAGGTGTCAGATTCCACCAGTCCGGAAGCCCTGTTCCTGTTGAAATACTCTCAGGAACACCAAAACTCTGTCTAAATGTCCAGTCCATATCCACAAACATAACATTAAATAGTATTTTTTTTTTTTCAGTATTTATTCCCATGTCCTCATCATACCTTCCCTCCAACAGAACATCAGTTTCCCAAATGATGAACATCCACAGTCCTGATCCACCCTGAAAGGCTGAAGGCTGCAGGGCTGTCAGCTGTGTGTAGGCCAGGTGTTTGAAATACTAATCACGTCAGTAACACCAGAACAGGCCTGAGCTCTGGACTACAGAAGCTGTTTCCCCTAATGTTCTGGAACACTTAGCTGCATGTGGGGCAGACAAGACATAACGACCCCAAGTTGAAAGCTTTGGTTACTGAAATAGCACTGGGATTTTTTTCAGAGCCATGCTTCTCTGTACTAAAAATCTATCCTCATATTGTTATGTGGGTCAAAGTATGGCAATTTGCCAATAAACCGGGGCCTGTGGCATGGATAGAATTGATTGCCTAATGGAAACTTGGGCAGACTCCATGGCCCTGCTGGCCAGCTTGTCAATTACCTTTCATGGCGAGCCACTTCTCTTGGATAAGTGACCCTGTGTCTCTTCAGCAAGAAAGAGGCTCATATCACATAAACACATGCTTAGTTTTGTGATTTGGGCTACTCTATACTCTTTTACCTATGAAGCAAAATAAATTGCTCAGACCTCATTAAAAAAAAAGTTAGCATTTCTTTTAAAGGTTTAAAAATCATTTTGTTTTCACAGCTATAGATCCATTTGTTTTGTTGTTTAGGTACTCAGTAGTGTCTGACTCTCTGCAAACCCATGGACTCTAGCCCGCCAGGCACCTCTGTCTGTGGGATTTCCCAGGCAAGAATCCTGGAGTGGGTTGCCATTTCCTTCTCCAGAGCAATAACTTCGTATGTTGGCGCCTTTCTTTCTTTCTTTCTTTTTTGTTAGAAGTTATATAAAGGTTTTTTCCAAAAATATTTTTATTAATACAAGATTGAGATTTTGACTGAAGAAAGTTTAATTCTTTTGAGCTTAAAATAGGAAACATTGTAAAATTAGGATTTATCCAATATTTGGAGTTTTAAGGTATGTTCATCCATGAGATTCTTAGATTTAGCTATATTTTACGAGAATAGTAAATGAAATAGGCACAAGTAAAAACAGTCTCGCAAATTACCCTTCAATTTCCAGGTATTTGTAGTTATTCAAAATTTATCTAAAGTCTGAATTAATGATGATATAATCTGAGATGCGTTAGGATGTATGAAAATTAAACTTCCAGCAGGGTAATATCTTGATTGACTAAAGCCTTCCTCATTATTTCTTAATTCTGCAGCTATTTGTGTATCTTTTCTGTACCCATCATTTTGCTGGTATTAGAAGAGAAACAAAGGAGCATGGTATATGGAACTTGGTTACCGTTAGCTTAGAGTATACATTGGACAATGATGCTCTCCTAGTACCATAGCATTTGGAGACAAAACTACGTAGCACAGAAGCAGGATAGGAAGTAGGGGGCTGATGACTCTGTCTCACAGACCTGAACAGCCTGCTGGTCCATGCCTGCTACTCAGGTTTCCCTAAGATGCAAGGAATACTGTCCTGGGCTTTCCATCTGCCTGGTAGTGGCAGCCAGTATTGAATAGGGATGCAGGAAAAAAACATGGTAATAGAAGGGGAAATAAGCAGGGAGAATTTTTGCAACTAAGAAACAAGACAATTCTATTTTACTCCAAAAAGAATCTAAAAACTTAATTTAAATCAAGGTGAAAGAGAAAGGGAGGAAGAGAAGGGGAAGGGAAGAAGAAAAGAAATAGGAGAGTTAAAAAAGTTGCTATGATTTATTTAATCACAAAAGTACTGGTAGCCATGCTATGCTTTTTCATGCTTAATGAATAGAATTCATAAAGAGAACAATCTTCATTAATTTAGCTTAATATGATCATATCGTAATAAATTAATAATCAACCCACAAGCTTTAAAATGTATTCCTCCATATGGTTTAAATGGAACCACATCTCATTGGCATATGACCATTATAAGAATCTATGTAACTAAGACATCTAAGGTGGATTTTATAAACATCACCATACAACATTTAATTTATATTCTGTCTTCCTCACATTTCCAGCACCTAGTCAATTTATGTGGCCTCGTTACAGTAACCTGAGAGCTAGCCCTGGATGCCTCACTGAAATGAGGCAGCGGGACTCACCGTTGTGGACTTCAATATTTCCTGTGATATTTTACAGTCATGGGACAGAGATGTGCATCAATAGCATATGTACTTTTATACATGCTAAAAATGGTCACAAAACACCAATAATGGCTAACATTTACAGATGGACCTTGGGAAGCTCTAACAGTTCACTGCCCTAATTTATCATTTTTACAAGTTTTATTTCAAAGCATTTTTCTAAATAATAATACTGAGAACACGTGTCAAAATCTCAGACTTGTCATAAGTGAACATATATCATCTTTTACCACTAAGCATATGCTTTTAAATGTTATCCAATATCCAGGAAAATACCAAATACCATGTTTTACTTTCAAATTAATGTTATCTTATACCTTTGATGATTGCAATTTGAGAAGATATAGATTTCCAATCAAGTCTTTTGAGAATAACATTTATCCCATAATATATGTTTAATATAACAGAAAGTAAAGGAAAAAAAGAGGGGGGGATTTTCAGAAGCTTAAGAACCTAATTAGTGTAACAGTTAAGACATGTTTTAAAGCAAAAGCAAAGGTAACTTTCCAAATCTTTTATAGTAAGGTATACTGTGCTACTCTGTTTCTAAAATATATGGTTTTGGTTTTTTAGATTATAAAGTAAATTTTCATTTACTTTCGCAGATTTGTTTCTTTTCTTGAGGAGAGTTTATGATGCTTGAATCGATCAATAGTCCTTGGAACAAAAATCCTATATTTGTCCAGAGCACATGAGCAGAGAGACACAATAAATAAGAAGTGCCACCATGAGACTCATTCCCTCCCCTATGGGGACCTCAGGCAAGCCTTGCCTTCGGCAAAACTGGGAAGCAGCCAATTTCCGTGTTTTGAGTCCAGGAACTTGTGGTTGAGGCAGACTTTTGACCACACTTACCCTTTGTCCCACAAGATCAGACTCCCAGGAGGGAGGGAGGCATTTGCTGCTGCCGCTGCTGCTGCTAAGTCGCTTTAGTCGTGTCCAACTCTGTGCAGCCCCACAGACGTCAGTCCACCAGGCTCCCTCGTCCCTGGGATTCTCCAGGCAAGAACACTGGAGTGGGTTGCCATTTCCTTCTCCAATGCATGAAAGTGAAAAGTGAAAGTGAAGTCGCTCAATCCTGTCTGACTCTTCAAGACCCATGGACTGCAGCCTACCAGGCTCCTCCATCCATGGGATTTTCCAGGCAAGAGTATTGGAGTGGGGTGCCATCACCTTCTCCAAGGGAGGCACTTGGCACTCCAGATTTCTTTAGTTTTAGTCTGTGCTCTGAACCGATGCCCAGTTTCTTGCTTGTGTGACAATACCTTGGAATATCTCTGACAAAGGGCTTGTCTACTGATGACTCATGAACCAGGGAAGTAATTTCTTCTTGGGGGTTTGCATTTGGCAGAAACTTTCTAAAGTTCTATAAAACCCGAAAACATCAATTGGTGAATTTCAAGAATCTTAAAAAAAGAAATATTCAAAAGAATTGTAAAACAAATCTGACCACAACTGAAAACCCAGAGAGGCAATACAGATGGACCCAGAGATGCCTTCCTGAAGGCAAAGCAACATTATTTTCTTTTTCACTGTAAGAAAATGTCTTTATTCAATATGACATTCTAGATGACATTCTCCACTGCCTTTTCCTGAGTAACTTGAAAGATGTGCAGACAGATTTTAAAATCTGTTCCCTCATCAGGGCCCAAGTTAGTTTTAGAAACTAAATTAGATTGTGTAGAGTTAAACTAGTTTCTTCACTGCAGGATTTTTTTTTTTTTTCCTTTTTACAGGATTTAAGCAAATAAACCACTGTGCAAAGGAAATATTTCATGAGACAGTTTTCAAAAGTTCATTTATTGTGCATTTTATGTGTTCTGGTGTATGTATAAATGCATATGAGTGGTTATGCCATCAGTGAATATCTCACAGATATGATTTTCTGTGAATTAGGGAGCAATGAGCCAAGATCTAACTAGATACAGATTTATAAATTTTTCATCTCATATTTAGGTTCTATGATCCATGGTATCTCTGTATTGCTAACATGTTGATGAGAAACGTGCATGTTAGAAAACCCATGTCTCCAAACAATGTGCCTGCTGCCAGGTCTTCAGAAGAATATGCTTCAAAGGATGATTTTCAAGTAAGTCATGAGTGGAATTAAGTGACTTAGACAACAAGGGCACAAACGAATCATACAGGAGCCATGAGAATAAACATTTCTGATCGAAGAACGACATTCATGTTTGTGGATACATATCCGTTGCCTTTCTTAATAATGATACTTCTGTTCATTATAGAATGTGGGCTGTTATGGAGATGCGTTCAGGGCTAGGGTAAGGAGGATGAAGTATTATTGATAGGGGTTTGATTGCAAGAAGATTCACTCTTCAGGACTGGACTTGTAACAGTACAATTGACAGCCAGTTTGCTGATACAGAAGATGTAAATGAAAGAACCTCCAATGATCCTGGATCTAGATTGGCCTGTCTTACTTCATCCCTTTGGATTCCCACAAAGATAATGATTATATAATAAAGCATCACTGCACTGAAAATAGGAAAATTAATTGCAGAAAATTCAAAACAGTAGAAAAGGCTTCATTTGGCACAGGTGTGATTTTACATTTCTCTCATAGACAAGGATCACATGTCTGCTGTGACTCGACCATCTTCCTTTTTTTTTTTTTTTCAACCTGTGCTGAGCAGTGAAACTCTTATTAAATTAAAAACAAGGATTACTGTGTATAAAAAGTAAGCAGAGCCCGATGGAGCCTCCATGGGATAGAACCCACATCCTATATTTTCCATCTGTCCTTTTCTGTAGGAAAACTTGAGCCTCCTAGGCTTTCCCCAGGTTCCAAATAGCAAATTTAATCAGAGATGTAAGAAAATGCAGAAAGAGAGAAAATAGTCAAATAAGACAATATAATAATAGTATAGACATTAAACAAAGTCAGATGGTCAATACCGAAATCAGATTGATTATATTCTTTGCAACCAAAAACGGAGAAGCTCGATACAGTCAGCAAAAACAAGACTGAGAGCTGACTGTGGCTCAAATCATGAACACCTTATAGACAAACTCAGACTTAAATTGAAGAAAGTAAGGAAAACCACTAGGCCATTCAGGTATGACTGAATCAAATCCCTTATAAGTATGGAGTGGAAGTGACAGATAGATTCAGAAGATTAGAGCTGATACACAGAGTGCCTGAAGAACTGTGGCCGGAGGTTCAGGACATTCTACAGGAGGCAGTGACCAAGACGATCCCCAAGAAAAAGAAATACAAAAAGGCAAAGGGGTTGTCTGAGGAGGCCTACAAATAGTTGAGAAAGAAGAGAAGCTAAAGGCAAAGGAGAAAAGGAACGATATACTCATTTGAATGAAAAGCTCCAAAGAATAGCCAGGAGAGATAAGAAAGCCTTCCTCAATAATCAGTGCAAAGAAATAGAGGAAAACAATAGAATGGGAAAGACTAGAGATCTCTTCAAGAAAATTAGAGATACCAAGGGAACATTTCACGCAAAGATGGGCTCAGTAAAGGACAGAAATTGTATGGACCTAACAGAAACAGAAGATATTAAGAAGAGGGGGCAAGAATACACAGAAGAGCTATACAAAAAAGATCACGATCCAAATAACCACGACGGTGATGTGCTCACTCACCTAGAGCTGACATCCTGGAACACGAAGTCAAGTGAGCCTTAGGAAGCATTACTAAGAACAAAACTAGTGGAGGTGATGGAATTCCAATTGAGCTATTTCAGATCCCAAAGGATGATGCTGTGAAAGTGTTGCATTCAGTATCCAAGCAAATGTGGGAAACTCAGCAGTGGCCGCAGGACTGAGAAAGGTCAGTTTTCATTCCAATGCCTAAGAAAGGCAATGCCAAAGACTATTCATGCTACCGCATAATTGCACTCATCTCACATACTAGCAATTCAGAAGACTCAGGTTTGATCCCTGGTTTGGAAATATCCTCTGGAGAAGGAAATGGCAACCCACTCCAGTACTTTTGCCTAGACAATCCTATGGCCAGAGAAGTGTTGTAAGCTACAGTCCATGGAGTCGCAAAGAGTCAGACACGAGTGAGCAACTTCACTTTCACACACTAGCAAAGTAATGCTCTAAATTGTCCAAGCAAGGCTTCAACTTCCAGATATTCAAGCTGGATTTAGAAAGGGCAGAGGAACCAGAGATTAAATTGCCAAAATCCGTTGGATCATCGAAAAAGCAAGAGAGTTCTAGAAAAACATCTATTTCTGCTTTATAGACTATGCCAAAGCCTATGACTATGTGGACCACAACAAACTGTGGAAAAGTCTTCAAGAGATGGGAATACCAGACCACCTGACCTGTCTCCTGAGAGATGTGTATGCAGGTCAAGAAGCAACAGTTAGAACCAGACATGGAACAATGGACCGGTTCAAAATTGGGAAAGGGGTAAGTCAAGGCTGTATATTGTCACCCTGCTTATTTAACATATGCAGAGAACATCATGTGAAACACTGGGCTGGCTGAAGTACAAGCTGAAATCAAAATTGCTGAGAGAAATATCAATAACCTCAGATATGCATATGACACCACTCTTATGGCAGGAAGCAAAGAAGAACTAAAGAGCCTCTTTATGAGAGTGAAAAATTTGGCTTAACTCTCAACATTTAGAAAACTAAGATCATCCAGTCCCATCACTTCATGGCAAGTAGATGGGAGAACAATGGAAATGGTGAGAGACTATTTTTGCGGGCTTCAAAATCACTGGAGATGGTGACTGCAGCCATGAAATTAAAAGATTCTTGTTCCTTGAAAGAGAAGCTATGACCAACATAGATAGCTTATTAAAAAGCAGAGACATTACTTTGACAACAAAGTTCCATATAGTCAAAGCTATGGCTTTTCCAGTAGTCATGTATGGATTGAGAGTTGGACTATAAAGAAAACTGAGTGCCCAATAATTGATGCTTTTGAACTGTGGTGTTGGAGAAGATTCTTGAGAGTCCTTTGGACCACAAGGAGAACCAGTCAGTCAATTCTGAAGGAAATTAGTCCTGAATGTTCATTGAAAGAACTGATTCTGAAGCTCAAACTCCAATACTTTGGTCAGTTGATGTGAAGAACTTACTCACTGCAAAAGACTCAGATGCTGGAAAAGATTGAAGGCAGGAGGAGAAGGACATGACAGAGGATGAGATGGTTGGATGGCATCACCAACTAACGGACATGAGTCTGAGCAACCCCTGGGAGTTGGTGGACAGGGAAGCCTGGTGTGCTGCAGTCCATGGGGTTGCAAAATGTCGTAAATGACTGAGTGAATGAACTGAGCTAAACAAAGTCAAGGACATTTAATTCCCCCTCAAAGACAGAGTCAGACATGACTGAAGTGACTTAGCAGCAGCAGCAAAGATTATTGGTAATATTCTGAGCCGTGTCCTTTGAGCAGCTATGTGGATAATGAAACTCCAACCTAGTGGAAGAAGCTAACTGTATCCTGACCACAAGCCTGCAGACCCCAGACTGTTGGACTTAGAAAGTTGATGATACTGACTCCTGATTACTTCAGTTCAGTTCAGTTCAGTCTCTTCACCACCAACTGGTCAGAAGAATGTCCATGAGCTGATCCTCTCATCCTGACTTTAAAAACTTTGCTAGCTGCCTGGACTCCTTGCATGGAACTCTACAATAAATGCTACACTTTCCTTCATCACAACCTACTGTCAATAGATTGGCTTTACTGCATGCAGACAAAGGACCCAAGTTTGTTTCTGAACATGCTGACCTGAAGACATTCTGTGGGCATAGGCTGACTGAGCTCGTGAAATCCTTGAAATGTTAGAGCTGAAAATACCTTTGAACTTAGAGAAATCAATTGTTTGCCTTTGTTATATGTGGCTGCAGACAGAAAAGGCTTTCAGACACAGCAATCAAATAACATCTACTTAATATTTAAATATATACTGAGTTTGACTAGAGACAATCGAATGTCTCTTGAAATGAGACAGTAAGTATTTAGAGACTCTGTAGCGTTTAAAGTTATTTAGATAGACAATATCATAGATTTAATGTGAATAACCTGGTGCCTCTCCTTTAAAAAAAATTGAAACATCACAATTTCAGCATTCATGCATTCAGAATATACTCATTCAAATAGAAAGTGCTGAAATGTACTTTGTAGAGTCAAAATACCATGCTCTTTAACTAATGAAGAAAATTAGACAGAGTTGCAAATTTTGAACGTAACCTATTTTAGAAATATCTGTCTAGCTGAGGAGCAAGCATACATTTTATTTCATGACAAACATGTTCCAGAAATTTTAAAAGGAAAACAATGTACATTAATAATATATGACCCTGGTTCACAAGGTTATAGTCAATGAACTGAATAATACATATTCAATTAAACACAGTGTGTCAGGAGTGGGTTTCCCAGGTGGTGCTTGTCGTAAAGGATCTGCCTGCCAATGGAGGAGACCTAAGAGACNTTCCAGAAATTTTAAAAGGAAAACAATGTACATTAATAATATATGACCCTGGTTCACAAGGTTATAGTCAATGAACTGAATAATACATATTCAATTAAACACAGTGTGTCAGGAGTGGGTTTCCCAGGTGGTGCTTGTCGTAAAGGATCTGCCTGCCAATGGAGGAGACCTAAGAGACATGGATTTCATCCCTGGGCCAGAAAGATCCCCTGGAAGAGGTCATGGGAACCCGCACCAATATTGTCACCTGAAGAGTCCCCATGGACAGAGGAGCCTAACAGGCTGCAGTCCATGGGGTCTCCAAGAGTTGGACATGACTGAAGCAACTTAGCAGGCACACACATTAATATGTAGTGTGATTTTCTGGGGAAGCAAAAAGTAGGCTCTCACTTCTTCAGCGGATAGCCCTTCTGTTGAGTTCTTTCATCAACACACCAGAAACATTTATCTGTTTTAGGTTATCATGAAGTTAAATTGAGAAAAAAAATGTGTCTCTGTATACGCACATACTACATATAACATCACATATATGATCTTGGACATCCGGCTTCTAAAACTGTGAGATATAAATGTCTGTCGTTTAAGGCATCCAGGCTATGGTGTCTTTATGGCAGTGTGAGCAGACTAACACAGCATCACTGTCCAGCTCAGGTTCTCTGGCTGGTAGCATAAGCTGCAGAGCCACACTGTAAACAAACAGGGAAATTGTTTTGGCTGTTGTATTTAATTTTATTGGACTATAGCTGATTTATAACGTTGTGTTAGTTTCAGGTACACAGTGAAAAGTGATTCAGTTTTACATATACGTAAATTTATTCTTTTTCAGTGTTTTCTCATATTCAGTCCAGTTCAGTCGCTCATTCGGGTCCAATTCTTTGTGATCCCATGGACTCTGCACACTGGGCTTCTCTGTCCATCAGCAACTCCTGAAGCTTACTCAAACTCATGTCCACCAGTCGGTGATGCCATGCATCCATCTCATCCTCTGTCATCCCCTTCTCCTCCACTTTCTCAGACAGGTTATCATTTGGTCCCCTTTCTCATATAGGTTATCATAGAATATTGAGTAGAGTTCCCTGTACTATACAGTAGGTTCTTGTTGGTTATCTACTTTACATATAGTTGTATGTGTATGTTAGTCCCAAGCTCCTGATCTATTCCTACCCACCACATTTCCCTTTTGGTTACCATAAGTTCACTTTTAATATCTTTTAAGTCTGTTTCTGTTTTCTAAATAACTTATGTCATTTTTAAAAAATTAGGTTCTCCATATGAGCNATATAGTTGTATGTGTATGTTAGTCCCAAGCTCCTGATCTATTCCTACCCACCACATTTCCCTTTTGGTTACCATAAGTTCACTTTTAATATCTTTTAAGTCTGTTTCTGTTTTCTAAATAACTTATGTCATTTTTAAAAAATTAGGTTCTCCATATGAGCCATTACTGGTGCTTTAGGCCTTCTCAGGTGGCTCAGTGGTAAAGAATCTGCCTGCCAAGGCGGAAAATGTAGGAGACCTGGTAAGACGCATTGAAGGAGGAAATGTCAACCCACTCCAGTATTTCTGCCTGGAAAATCCCACAGACAGTGGAGCCTGGTGGGCTGCGTTACATGCGGGTCACAAAGAGTCAGATAAGCATGAGTGACTAAGCATATATTTTCTACGATGTAAATCAGGACACGTGTTTCCCAAAGATGTTATAGGATACATTACAAAGAATTCCTAAATCTTTTCCAATTCTATCCTCTCACCTCACACCATTGAAGCAAACACAGGTAGTGTTTCCGGTGCTGGTGGTAATTTTTAAGGGAAGAAAAAGATTTACCTTCTGAGAGTCGACTTTTGATCTAAGAGGTTTCTTAGCCTATCTTATCCCCAAAGAGATGTCTCCTACTCTTTGACATTTGTGGCAAACTATATTTTTAAAAAACTGACCCAGATGACATGTCTCTTCCCACACACTCTCCTCATGTTATGATGCTAAGGAATCTGAGGGGGCCATGTAGCGGAAGTGATGCTTTGTGACTTTTCAGGCNCTTATCCCCAAAGAGATGTCTCCTACTCTTTGACATTTGTGGCAAACTATATTTTTAAAAAACTGACCCAGATGACATGTCTCTTCCCACACACTCTCCTCATGTTATGATGCTAAGGAATCTGAGGGGGCCATGTAGCGGAAGTGATGCTTTGTGACTTTTCAGGCTGATTCATAGAAGGGGATACGCCCCAAACTAACCCTTTGGAGACACTTCTTGGAACTGAGACAACATGCTGGGAAGAAAGTAAAAACTACACGGAAAGCCCACGTGCCAATGCTCTGGCTGAGAATCTTCCTGGGGTCTTAGTTGACAGCCAGCAGCAACTGCCAGATAGTTAGTGAAGCTCCAGATTATTCCATCCTAATCACTGAATCATTNGCAGAGAACATCATGTGAAACACTGGGCTGGCTGAAGTACAAGCTGAAATCAAAATTGCTGAGAGAAATATCAATAACCTCAGATATGCATATGACACCACTCTTATGGCAGGAAGCAAAGAAGAACTAAAGAGCCTCTTTATGAGAGTGAAAAATTTGGCTTAACTCTCAACATTTAGAAAACTAAGATCATCCAGTCCCATCACTTCATGGCAAGTAGATGGGAGAACAATGGAAATGGTGAGAGACTATTTTTGCGGGCTTCAAAATCACTGGAGATGGTGACTGCAGCCATGAAATTAAAAGATTCTTGTTCCTTGAAAGAGAAGCTATGACCAACATAGATAGCTTATTAAAAAGCAGAGACATTACTTTGACAACAAAGTTCCATATAGTCAAAGCTATGGCTTTTCCAGTAGTCATGTATGGATTGAGAGTTGGACTATAAAGAAAACTGAGTGCCCAATAATTGATGCTTTTGAACTGTGGTGTTGGAGAAGATTCTTGAGAGTCCTTTGGACCACAAGGAGAACCAGTCAGTCAATTCTGAAGGAAATTAGTCCTGAATGTTCATTGAAAGAACTGATTCTGAAGCTCAAACTCCAATACTTTGGTCAGTTGATGTGAAGAACTTACTCACTGCAAAAGACTCAGATGCTGGAAAAGATTGAAGGCAGGAGGAGAAGGACATGACAGAGGATGAGATGGTTGGATGGCATCACCAACTAACGGACATGAGTCTGAGCAACCCCTGGGAGTTGGTGGACAGGGAAGCCTGGTGTGCTGCAGTCCATGGGGTTGCAAAATGTCGTAAATGACTGAGTGAATGAACTGAGCTAAACAAAGTCAAGGACATTTAATTCCCCCTCAAAGACAGAGTCAGACATGACTGAAGTGACTTAGCAGCAGCAGCAAAGATTATTGGTAATATTCTGAGCCGTGTCCTTTGAGCAGCTATGTGGATAATGAAACTCCAACCTAGTGGAAGAAGCTAACTGTATCCTGACCACAAGCCTGCAGACCCCAGACTGTTGGACTTAGAAAGTTGATGATACTGACTCCTGATTACTTCAGTTCAGTTCAGTTCAGTCTCTTCACCACCAACTGGTCAGAAGAATGTCCATGAGCTGATCCTCTCATCCTGACTTTAAAAACTTTGCTAGCTGCCTGGACTCCTTGCATGGAACTCTACAATAAATGCTACACTTTCCTTCATCACAACCTACTGTCAATAGATTGGCTTTACTGCATGCAGACAAAGGACCCAAGTTTGTTTCTGAACATGCTGACCTGAAGACATTCTGTGGGCATAGGCTGACTGAGCTCGTGAAATCCTTGAAATGTTAGAGCTGAAAATACCTTTGAACTTAGAGAAATCAATTGTTTGCCTTTGTTATATGTGGCTGCAGACAGAAAAGGCTTTCAGACACAGCAATCAAATAACATCTACTTAATATTTAAATATATACTGAGTTTGACTAGAGACAATCGAATGTCTCTTGAAATGAGACAGTAAGTATTTAGAGACTCTGTAGCGTTTAAAGTTATTTAGATAGACAATATCATAGATTTAATGTGAATAACCTGGTGCCTCTCCTTTAAAAAAAATTGAAACATCACAATTTCAGCATTCATGCATTCAGAATATACTCATTCAAATAGAAAGTGCTGAAATGTACTTTGTAGAGTCAAAATACCATGCTCTTTAACTAATGAAGAAAATTAGACAGAGTTGCAAATTTTGAACGTAACCTATTTTAGAAATATCTGTCTAGCTGAGGAGCAAGCATACATTTTATTTCATGACAAACATGTTCCAGAAATTTTAAAAGGAAAACAATGTACATTAATAATATATGACCCTGGTTCACAAGGTTATAGTCAATGAACTGAATAATACATATTCAATTAAACACAGTGTGTCAGGAGTGGGTTTCCCAGGTGGTGCTTGTCGTAAAGGATCTGCCTGCCAATGGAGGAGACCTAAGAGACATGGATTTCATCCCTGGGCCAGAAAGATCCCCTGGAAGAGGTCATGGGAACCCGCACCAATATTGTCACCTGAAGAGTCCCCATGGACAGAGGAGCCTAACAGGCTGCAGTCCATGGGGTCTCCAAGAGTTGGACATGACTGAAGCAACTTAGCAGGCACACACATTAATATGTAGTGTGATTTTCTGGGGAAGCAAAAAGTAGGCTCTCACTTCTTCAGCGGATAGCCCTTCTGTTGAGTTCTTTCATCAACACACCAGAAACATTTATCTGTTTTAGGTTATCATGAAGTTAAATTGAGAAAAAAAATGTGTCTCTGTATACGCACATACTACATATAACATCACATATATGATCTTGGACATCCGGCTTCTAAAACTGTGAGATATAAATGTCTGTCGTTTAAGGCATCCAGGCTATGGTGTCTTTATGGCAGTGTGAGCAGACTAACACAGCATCACTGTCCAGCTCAGGTTCTCTGGCTGGTAGCATAAGCTGCAGAGCCACACTGTAAACAAACAGGGAAATTGTTTTGGCTGTTGTATTTAATTTTATTGGACTATAGCTGATTTATAACGTTGTGTTAGTTTCAGGTACACAGTGAAAAGTGATTCAGTTTTACATATACGTAAATTTATTCTTTTTCAGTGTTTTCTCATATTCAGTCCAGTTCAGTCGCTCATTCGGGTCCAATTCTTTGTGACCCCATGGACTCTGCACACTGGGCTTCTCTGTCCATCAGCAACTCCTGAAGCTTACTCAAACTCATGTCCACCAGTCGGTGATGCCATGCATCCATCTCATCCTCTGTGATCCCCTTCTCCTCCACTTTCTCAGACAGGTTATCATTTGGTCCCCTTTCTCATATAGGTTATCATAGAATATTGAGTAGAGTTCCCTGTACTATACAGTAGGTTCTTGTTGGTTATCTACTTTACATATAGTTGTATGTGTATGTTAGTCCCAAGCTCCTGATCTATTCCTACCCACCACATTTCCCTTTTGGTAACCATAAGTTCACTTTTAATATCTTTTAAGTCTGTTTCTGTTTTGTAAATAACTTATGTCATTTTTTAAAAATTAGGTTCTACATATGAGCCATTACTGGTGCTTTAGGCCTTCTCAGGTGGCTCAATGGTAAAGAATCTGCCTGCCAAGGCGGAAAATGTAGGAGACCTGGTAAGACGCACTGAAGGAGGAAATGTCAACCCACTCCAGTATTTCTGCCTGGAAAATCCCACAAACAGTGGAGCCTGGTGGGCTGCATTACATGCGGGTCACAAAGAGTCAGATACAAATGAGTGACTAAGCATATATTTTCTACGATGTAAATCAGGACACGTGTTTCCCAAAGATGTTATAGGATACAAAATTACAAAGAATTCCTAAATCTTCTCCAATTCTCTCCTATCACCTCACACCATTAAAGCAAACACAGGTAGTGTTTCCGGTGCTGGTGGTAATTTTTAAGGGAAGAAAAAGATTTACCTTCTGAGAGTCGACTTTTGATCTAAGAGGTTTCTTAGCCTATTTTATCCCAAAAGAGATGTCTCCTACTCTTTGACATTTGTGGCAAACTGTATTTTTAAAAAGCTGACCAAGATGACATGTCTCTTCCCACACACTCTCCTCATGTTATGATGCTAAGGAATCTGAGGGGGCCATGTAATCTATAACTACAGCGAAAGTGATGCTTTGTGACTTTTCAGGCTGATTCATAGAAGTGGATACGCCCCAAACTAACCCTTTGGAGACACTTGCTCTTGGAACTGAGACAACGTGCTGGGAAGAAAATAAAAACTACATGGAAAGCCCACATGCTGATGCTCTGGCTGAGAATCCCCTTGGGGTCTTAGCTGACAGCCAGCAGCAACTGCCAGATAGTTAGTGAAGCTCCAGATTATTCCATCCTAATCACTGAATCAT
>SJYA01009669.1:0-13763 GCA_006410615.1 Neotragus moschatus
GATTCTTTACTGTCTGAGCTACCAGGGAAACCCCAAGATCATATTTGGTGCCAAAACTCAGGAACTCAAGGTAAACTGCAGGCCTTACCCAACTGCAGCTTGAGGTCCCTGACTGTCTCTCTTGCCCTCTTTCTCTTGCTCTCTGCTTTGCTCTGTTTTCAATACCCACAGGGCATATACTCTGTTCTCCCACTGCACTAAGTCTTCCTCCCAAATTTGGGGGTGACAAGAGTATTGCCCAGGTCACAAAGATTCAAAAAATAATCACTTGAGTGACAGCTGATGCTGTCCTTTGGGACCTGGTGAAAATGTGATTTCCCATCGTGAAGGAGCCCATGAGGTTTATCTCACTTTCACTGTCCAAAGTGGAACCCTCCACTATACTTTTCTTTCGCACTTTACTTTCACAACAGGGTATCTTTCTCACTTTATATCTCCATGCCCTTTCAGGGGAGGATTTCTTGGACATCATTCCTAAACTGTGTTCCTGCTCTGCCAAACTCGGTGCTGTCTATGTCAGACAAAATTGTCAGACGATTCCCAATTCTATCTTAGCTGCCAGACATATAAGGCAAAGCATTTTGGGTTCTTCTGCTATTTAGACTCTTACTTTACTCAATGCCAAAAATTAACTATGAGAATTTCTTTGTCTCCCAGCCTCCACCCTTGAACCCTGTACCATCTTCCATAACATCCAACTTCATTTTCTCCAAAGATCCTTCTTTGTATCTATTGGACTCCTTCACTCCAGGCTTTGACAGCCTATGTATTGTTATGAACAGCCTATCTGGCTGGCCACTACCCAGAAGCCCAAATTAAAAACTTTGTAGATGCTCAATCATGAGCAATACACCCCAGTGTAGGAAGACTTATCGTAGAACATAAGCTATGTAGACAATGGATCCCTCCAAAGGAAAATCCTGGCAACCAGTCTGCAATGATTCAAATGTCTGCCCCCCCCAACTGCCGGCCACATTGGGGGACACCTTGGGCAAGGCACTAAGGAAGACCAGAGACATCTTGATAGCAGAGTAGAGAATGCTTGAAACCCCATCAGGTTTTAAAGGAATTTGGGGGACACCTTGAACCCCTTCAGGTTAAAGCCTCCTGGTAAATGTTTCTGGAACACCAGATTCCATTTGTAGAACTTTCTTGTTCTCAGTTTCAAGTTACCTGACATGGGAGGATCCCTCTCCAAGCCAGAAGAAACACCTCTGAAGTGTATCTTTAAGAACTGGAAAATTTTTTTTTAAATAGAAGGGCTTAGAAAGGAAAAACTTAAGTTGTTTGTTGGGAAATGGAGAAAAATAGCCTGAAAAAAGGTCTCTAAATTATAATACCATTTTGCAATTGGATCTTTATTGCTTCAGGATGGGAAAGTGGACTGAAGTTTCCTGGATTCAGGCTTTCAAGGTTCTTTACCAAAACCCTGCCCTATATAGCTCTTGTAATCCAAAACGTGGGGAACTAGAAGCTTTCCTGACATTTCATATGATCTCCTTCTATGATCTCACATCNAATTGGATCTTTATTGCTTCAGGATGGGAAAGTGGACTGAAGTTTCCTGGATTCAGGCTTTCAAGGTTCTTTACCAAAACCCTGCCCTATATAGCTCTTGTAATCCAAAACGTGGGGAACTAGAAGCTTTCCTGACATTTCATATGATCTCCTTCTATGATCTCACATCTCTCAGAGGGGATCACCAGGCTCCCCCAACTCCCGACAGTATTTCTTCTTCTCCAGAGCCATCACTTCTCTGCAGTCACATGCTATTCCCCATCTCTTGGACCAATCCCAGCCTCCACCTCCCTATGTCCCTCAATACTCTTTACCCCAAGGAAGAGTCACTAGTCCCTGTGGGGTAACTTGTAGTAGAGCTTCCTCTCACCTAGGATCAGGGAAATTATGCCCTTTTAGGGAAGTGGCAAGAAATTCAGGCAAGGCTTTACTGGGATTCCTGTGCCAGCTACAGGAGAGAGCAAAAACAGAAATAGGTTCTCTCCCTTGCTCCCCAGAGCAGGGGCAGGGCAGGGTGGGCAAGCTCATTCCTTATATGGGGTGAGGGTAGGGGTGTGTCCCAGGGTCAGGCTGGAGGGGTGGCTTAGGTGATTTACTCACCCCTTTGTGGTGTTGAGTGCTAGGGGCATGCCCAGCACACTGTTTTGCTCCCAACACCCAGTTTTTGCTCCTGGCTCTTCAGAAATGGCAGTTGGGATTTTTGTCTTTTGGTACAGAATTTGCCCCAACTGCACATGCACTGTTATTTTCACTCTTNTTTTTTTTTTTTTTGCTGGCCTCGTATCTTTATCCACAGCTTTGTGGGTTTGTTAGAATAGGAAGTGAAGTACTTCCTATATAAGCTTTGGCCACAATGCTGTATCAAACTTGTGTCCCCCCGCGCCTGCAGGTCAGGGTGCGCATTCCTTGGGCCAAATCAGATTCTTCTCTCGTAGGTCACAAGCAGAGAGTTACTGACAGCAGGGGTTACATTATGCTCTTGACATTTCTGCTGAAAATGTGCGTTTTGGAAACCCTGCCTTCCTTTCCCCCTGCTGCCCCTCCCCTCGCCCCGCCATCCTCCCCCTTTGCTATTTTAGGAGACCGTTCCAGATTTTCAAGGGTCGGTGGTCTGGAGGGATGAGCTGAGAAACTCTCTGATAATGATAAGAGGCAGTGGTGAGCCAAATGTTCCCTGAGTGTTTCGTTAGAGCCCTTGGATGTAGGCCAGAAGCAGAGAAATCTTTTTTTTGCCGTTCAGGTTGGAAAGACTTTGCATTCCCCTCGTCCCCCAGATTTGGTGTTGGCTGCTCACTCTAGATTTAGAAAAACAGTCCTCTAGCCAGTGACCATGTTATATGAATTTACTTGTATACCTCCAACTTTTTTTTTTTTTTTTTAAGGAAACTAAATTATAGATTCACATGTGCTTGTTAATTTTACTGTTCCATTGTACCTCTAATCTGCTTTACATACTGATGATTGTAGGCCAGTCATCAAATGTTTCGGCCACATGACCATTATTACCATAACCCCAGGACTTGTGGGAGTGAGGGAACTAAGATCTCTTAAGAATATGGACAGAATGAAGGTTCATGGAGCTGCTTTGTGTTGAAGGGGAAGGGACTCAATTTTCTGAGATTTTTTTTTTTTCTTTAAGGTGTTGGGCATTCCAGACATCTTATAATTAAACTATAGGTACTTCGTTTTATCTGTCTTTAAAATTTTTACCTATTTTTGGCTCTGCTGGGTCCTGGTTGCTTTGTTTGGGTTTTTCTCCAGTTGCAGTGTGCTGGGGCTGCTCTTCCTCGCGGTGCGCGGGCTTCTCATTGTGGGGGCTTCTCTTGTGGCCGAGCATGGGCTCTAGAGGCAGGGGCTTCAGTAGTTGCAGCTCACGGGCATAGTTGCTGCTCCTCAGCACGTGGAATCTTCCCGGACTAGGGATCGAACTCACGTCTCCTGCCTTGGCAGGCGAATTCTTATCCACAGCATTATCGGGGAAGTCTTAGACTTCAGTTTAGATGTTAGCTGTTTTTAAGAATTAGAAAGAACCCCACATTGTATTTGCAGAGTGTTACAGTTTTGCAGATATTCAGTGATGATGTATACGAAAGCTTGAGAGGTGTCCTAAGACACCAGTGTCAAATAGCTGAGAGGAGTCGTCCAGTTATAGCCATCTGGCTTTTTCTTTTGCTTTCTCTCTTTTGCACGGACGTCGGCACCACGTTCGGTAGAGGTGGCTCTGTTTCTCTTTGTGAACCTTATCTGATCTCCAGGCAGTTGTGATGGCCAGTTAGATCGGCTTCTTCCTTGCTGCCCCCGATTTGGTCCTGTTTTGACCGGGTTGGGCTCTCAGTGTGGCATTTGCCGGAGACAGTATTGGGAAGGTAGGAACACCTTACCATCTCCGGGTTGGTTGACGATCTCCTCGATGTGTGCTTCTAATTGGTGATCTAATTGGTTGCGTGCCAGCACTTTTCAGGATATTATGAAATGTAAACCAAGTGAGATTAAAATGGAACCTCCGGGCCTCGGAACAGACGCAGACTGACTGCTGTCGTCCAAGGTGGTTTTGGCAGAGGCTGTGGGATCACGGTCGAGGGCAGATGCTCTCAAGTTTTCTTGAACCGAGGGACCACAGCCTGCGTCCTCAGTTTATCTGATTAGATGAATCGTCCACGCCCAGGGCTTATCTCAGCCACGGAATTCGGTTTGAGACCCAGGTTTGAGATCCCCTGGAGAAGGGAAAGGCCACCTTCTCTAGTATTCCTGCTTGGAGAATCCCACGGACAGAGGTCCCTGGTGGGCTGTAATCCATGGGGCTCCAGCCCATGGGGTTGCAAAGAGCTGGACACGACTGAGCAACTAACAGTGAGCTCAGAATCGTGTCTTTTTTGATCAGCATGATGTGGGTGGCCAGAATCTTCACAGAAGTCTCCACCAACAGCTCCTCCCCAGGGGCCACGCTCACGTGCATTCACTCACTCTGGAAATTGGCACTTGAGGTCTGCCATTTCAGGGGCATCTACTGAGACAAGACTGAAGCTCCTAAAGTCTCCTGGAATGCTTTGCTAGCTTCCCTGTTGTACTTAAAAGTAAATATCTTCTGAAAAGTTTTAAGAAAACTTAAAAAAAATTGCAGGTGAATGAGGCAGTTGGTCTTGGTGTGAGCATTTGCCCTTGGGGCTGGAATGGACCTGGGCTAGTGCCTGGCGTTGTCATTTCATAGCTGTGTGATGTTGAACAGGGGGTTTCATGTCTCTGAGTCGTGGAGTCTGGCTCTAAAGTGGAGGAATTTGAGAGAGTTGAGTAAACGTGCACGGTGCATGGGGGCCTGCTGTACAGACGTCAGGACCTGGGGTCCACTAGCTGGTTTCCTTCCCAGCCTGCCAGCATATGTTGATTCTGTCCGTGTACATGTCACTATGCCATTCTGGGACGGAGGACACTCCTGTCCTAAGTCACGGGCCAGTGGGGGATAGCAGGCATACAGGATCTAGCAGTGGGTGGTGAGAAATGCCAGGAGGGTTAGTGTCAGAGCTGAGGATAACAGCGGGGGCCAGCCCATGCGGTCTGGAGGGTATTGTGTGCAGACCCGTGTGTCTAACTGCCAGGCTTGCTTTGAAGTGAGCTTGGGAGTTTTCAGGAGCGGGAGGGGGACATTGGCTAATGATGTTTCATACTCTGGAGAAAGAAGCAGCATGGCAAGGATTTTGCTTGCGTGTGCTACTTTTCGAAGCCAGGGTTCTTGTCCAGGTGGTTTTGTGTCCAGAAGAGCGCTGCTAACTGAGGTTAGGCTGTCTCCTCGCAGGATTGGAACTGATAGTAAGACCCCAAAGTGGGCAGGGCCTCTGGGTGCTGTTTTCCAAAGACCACACACTTCCTGGAGTTCTCCTGCTGTCTCCTTGCATCCCCTGTTTCTCACAGATGAGATGGGGGACAGCTTAGAACCGTGGTGTCTCATAGACATCTTGGCCTGATAGGAGAGTCAAGAGTTTCGTGAAGATGCCCACTGGGCTTTTACACTATCTGCATGCTAGTCGATGCCTGTACAGCAAATATATCTCAAACATTTGTGTGTGTGTCTGTCTGAATAAAGACTACATTTCCACCCAACTTGGAAATATTTTCTTCCATGGTTTGTTCCCTGCTAAAAGTTTAAAATTTTAATATTACAGCTCATTTTTCTCTTTGGTCTGACACGTTAGACTCATTTTTTCCTGTTAGTTTTTTTTTTTCCCCCTCTTTATTTATGTAAGCCCAAAAAGCTTAGTGTAGAATATAGACTTTTCTGGGAATCTCAGCTGAATGGTCTCAGTTGCTTGGCTCTTAAATAAATCTTACTGTTGTGTTTCCTCATTTTGGCTGTATGTGTTCACCTCATGTAGAGAATTTTCTGGTGGAAAACTTTTGGATGAAATATTATTATTCCTCTAACATTTCATTAAATTTTATTTAGTCTATGTGCTTTTGTTGTTTCTGAAGCCATTCTCTCATTTTCAAATACGATCACAGTGCTTTAAAACTTCAGCATAAATTTAAAGAATGATTTCGGCTTCGGCCATTCTGGTAGTTTGCCTTTCAGTCTTGGCAAAGAGGCTAGAATTATCTAGTGCCAAAGGCGTAGTTCTCTCAAGTGCTAACGGATATTTATTTGACTTTCACATTTAGGGAAATGATCTTTAAAACGTGTTTATTAAGGATGATAATTTAAGCTAACTAAGGGGCACAGCAGTTGACGCTACAGGTTTTGGAATATGCTTCGTGAGTTTTCAGATCGATGATTTCAACCGAACAGTCATTTCTGAGCTCCTAACGATACAAGGCGTTGGGCGTGTGTGTCTGTTTTAAAGCAGACACGTGTCTGTTGGAATCGGACCCTCTCAAGCGCTGACTGAGGACTCTTCACCCAAGAGCTGCAGTTTAGGTTTGTGAGTTGCTGTCTAGTGTTGGTGGTTCAGTCAAACCCTTGAAGACACCCAGCACTCGAGTACTTTCACAGCACCCTCCCCCCCTTACTCCCAGAACCGCTTATCATTTTGATTAATCTTGACAGAACGCAAATATGAAATACAAGTAGAGAAGAGAAATACGATTGACTCAGGCAGCGTCTTTCTAGGAACTCTGATTGCCAGATCATCGGGACAGCACCCCCCCATTTCCCTCTCTCCTCTCTTTTCTGCTCCACTCACACATGCTGTTTACATCTGCCTTATTTAACTATCACCTCGGCAAACGTGGCAGTGGGTTTCTGTTTTAAGAAAAGCGTAGTGTTTTCAGTCACCACGTGCATTTCTTTAGAGCTGACTGCTAGCAGTTCACTCGTTCTAAAATACCTGCACACAGCTCTCATGTTGTGGACACTTTAGTGACGCCAGTGCTTTAAATTCGGTGTCTGCTATTCTGGAAAAACTTAGGGGCCCTGAGTAAGAGATTCACAATTTCCCTTAATTAACTATTTAATAGACAATTCTACTAATACTCTGCACATAACAACACTAGCCGAAAATTTTAAGGAAAGATCCATAGTGTGAATCTTTGAGCAGCCTGTTTTTGCTTCAAGTTCAGAATCAAAACTGCTTCCTTTAATCTGTGTGACCAGGTGTTCCCATCTCCTAGATCTCATCTGCTGCTCTCTCTGTCCACCTCGCTCCAGCCAGCCACAAGGCCCTTCCTTCCCCTGCCTCGCTCATTTTGTCATTCAACTCTTAGCCTGAGTTTGATCTCAGTTACTCTTCTGGATTCCAATCACATTTCTGTTACTTTGTTACTGTTTTGTGCTAGAAGGTGGCAGGTTCTCCTGCCTGTTTGCTTACCTGTTTATTTTCCGTCCTCCCCGGGAATATACACTCCAGGAGGGCACGGCATTTTTGGAATAATCATTGCCTCATCATTTCTGTACTCCTCACTAAGTACTTAAGACTTATTTGTGAAGCGAATGAAGAAAGGTTATGAAGGTCAAAAGCAAAAGGCCTGGACAGATGACTTGCTGGTGCCTGATATTGCTTGGGTCATTTTCTTGGGCCATGGAACTCTGGACTTGGAGGGTAAAAGGTGTTACTGGTAGGAAGGCTAAGTGTAGTGGTTACTGCATCCGAGTCCAGTGTCATCCCCAGGCCGGTGCTTGCCAAAGCACTCCAGCCTGTTTTTCAGGTTCCTTGAGGTTTAGTGGCTGTCAGAACTCCCAGCGGAGCATTCACAGCCCTGCCCGAGTGCTGACGTGTGCCCAGGTCCTTGGTTTCCTGGCAGGTGGCTTTGATCGGTCCCGGGATC
The DNA here is from genome assembly GCA_006410615.1 of Neotragus moschatus. Lineage (NCBI taxonomy): Eukaryota > Metazoa > Chordata > Mammalia > Artiodactyla > Bovidae > Neotragus > Neotragus moschatus. Next base: position 7,771 of record SJYA01009669.1, read on the forward strand.
TGGGTTCAGGAGCACACCTGGCTCCTTGTCTGCCAGTAACCTTACTGTTGGGGTTCCTCGTTGCTGGACGGGGCTCTTGGGGAGACTGCCCGTGGGCAAGGAAGGGTGTGTTGCCTGGAGTTTGTGCCGAGTCAGTGCTCTGACACCCAGTTGGAAGGGGAGCCCTGTAAGTGGACTGGTCCTATGGGGGCTGTATTCTCCCATCAAGCTGGTGCTGCCCACGGTAAGCTCCTGACACATACTTGTGGTTTCCAGGCTTAGCAACCTCAAGGTCTCACACCAGGTTCCTCCACAATTCCAGGGTAGGAATTCTGACTTATCTTCTGTCCTTTCGACAATACCATTGCATTAATGTACCTTTTGCATTTTGTGTGGAACTTTTTATTTACTCTTGTTTCCTATCTACCCTTATTGAGGAAATTTTTACAAAATTGGCACAGCATTCTCCCTGGGAAGAGTGGAGAACTAAGAAGCCTTGTTAGGAGAGAACTGACAAACGTTATAGCTGACCCTTGAACAGTGTGTGTGTTAGGAGCGCGACACCCCACCCCTGTTGAAAGTTCCCATCCGGCTTTACAGTTCACCCTCTGCATCCACGGTTTGCATCTGTGCGTTCAGCAACCGTGGCTTGTGTTGTCTGGTATATGGCAGCACAGTACTTAATGGAAAAAATTCCTGTGTAAGTGGACCCGTGCAGTTCAAATCCATGTTGTTTAAGGGTCAGCTGTATTTTGTCCCGAGTATGCAGATCGGTTCATGGACAGTTACTCAGTATCTACTTTGCCAGAGGTTTGAACAAACAGCGAGTTTCAATGCATATAAAATACTTCGTGTAGTGAATCAACCAAAAGTTAATTTTGTCTGATTTTGGATCTGTCTCCTGATGGCACAGCTTCATCTTGTCACTTTGGGTTTGAACTATTAAAGGTAAAACCAGAACCAGAACTATCTCACAGGCTGTAGCTAGTTTTTAAATAAGATAAAATTAAAAACAAACATTTGGCTTTGCAGCATTCCACAGTGATTGGAAAAGTCACTGCCTTAAAACTCAACATAATTCTTGAGCAATTACTTAAATATCTGAGTTGGTATTCTTAAATTAATGGTAGAATTTTAAGTATTTTAATGCTTAGGGAGTCTTGAGGCTGCTTCAGGGCGGATTGAACTAGATCGAGGTGGTATTTAGTGGTTTCTGCCCTGGCTTCTATTCAACTTAACATAGTTTGACTTTAGTATTTTTGGCTAATGAAAGTGTATCTTCTAGGTTATGGTAGTCTTAAGCTTGAATGTGGCTTGAATATGAAACTGGAGAGAAGTTTAATTATTGGCAGATCAGTGACAGTGACAAATTGCTTTTCTTCCTTTCTAGTTATACATGGGAAGCAGTGGATACCAAAAATAACATGCTTTATAAAATCAACATCTGTGGAAATATGGGTATTGCCCAGTGTGGACCATCAAGTGCCGTTTGTATGCATAACTTGAAGACAGACAGCTTTCACTCTGTGGGTAAGTAAAGCTGCCGTTAGCTTACCACACGTGCGGGATCCTGACTTTGCAAAAAGGACTCTATGTTTGTAAGCTGTCTCTTTAATTATATAAGCTCATGATCCATAATGTATATTTTACGTTTTACAGGAATTCAAAGTGGCAGCGATGTCAATGTCTGCTCTGAGACAGGGTTAGGCTCCTCCCGCCCAGCGGATGTGGTGCAGCCAGCCGTTGCAAAGATTGATGCGCCTCTGTGTTTATTGCTGCAGAGGGATGTTTCCTATATGGCTCTGCCTTCTCCTGTTTTTTCTTAAACCCTGTCTTTCCTTTTCTCCCTCTTTGACCTCCATTTCCTCTGGTGCCCAACTCCCTTCCCGCTTGTATCTTTCTGCTTCTGCTCTCCAGTCTGTATTCACGTGGGGTCGTAGATGGTCCCTGGCTTTGGGCTCTCCTTAAAAATTAAATGGTCCTACGGGCTTCCTCCCAGAGGAAAAAAGCACGGACCTCTTTCCTAGGGCTCATTTCATTTGCCCAGCGGCCCTGGTTGTTGTTATTTCTTTGGTCGGAATCCCTTTCCTTTGGGAGGATAACAGGTCCACGTGGTTGATGGCCCCGCCACATTACATGGAGCGTGAACGGGGCAGATGTGTAAAGAGACGTGGGGTGGATGTGAGAGCAGGAGGTGTCATCCTCGGGGGTGGTGGCGTGGGTGTCATGGTGACCTGCGACCCGGGCCTTTTTGGGGTGAGGTCCGATGGTGCGGGTCCGGGCGAAGTGGACACGGCGCATGACTGGTGGCCGTTTGGCGCCAGGAAGAGGAGACTCGGCTTTGGGGTTGGGAGGGGCGGGTTCCTTTGGTAGCGCCATCTGTCATCTTGAACGCAAATTCCTAAGCACACTTGAAAGGGCTTTTTAGAAAGTAATGTTTAGAAAAAGAAGAGCGAGGTCTGGGAGGTCTGCTGGTCGAGCTCCAGAGTCTGCCTGGCTTCCCTCTCCCCCCGACATGGAGACAGTCTAGACTGGGAACAGTGGTCAGAGGGATTTGGGGCCCAGGATAGAGATCTGAGAAAGCACCAGCTCGTTCTGAACTCCTGGGCCAAATTTTACTATTTTGTGATATACTTAAAAAAATTTGTGGAACTTCCCTGGTGGTCCAGTGGTTAAGAGTCCTCACACCCAAGGCAGGGGGCCTGGGTTCGATCCCCTGGCCAGGGAACTAGATCCTGCATGCCTCGGCAAAGAGGCAAGTTTGCATGCTACAGTTAAGACTCGGGGCAGTCAAATTAAAAAAAAAAAAGTGCAAATGAGATCATCACTTTCTTAGTTTGAACAACTCAGGGAGAGAGGCCCCAAGTGGGCCTGTTGGCTGATGTTACTTAGGTTTTTGGGAAGAGGAAAAGTAGTTTTCCTCTTGATTTTATTATAATATGGGCTATAGTATTTTTGGCTCGTGAAAGTGTGCTTCTAGTTTGTGGCAGCGCAGTAGAGTATAGCATTGATGGGTACCAGACACACGCAAGTCACCAGGAGGAGGATTTGTGAAGCTGGCACAAAGTTTGAGAATGACCAAGTTAGATAGGCTTCGAAAGCTCAGGAAGGAGAGTTGGTATTTTCTGGGGCAGATAGTGGATCCGTTATAAATTCTTTGTGATGGTAATTGGGGGAGGTGATCTGATAAAATGTTTTTTAGAAAGCTGGGCCTGGTGGACTAGGAGAGGCTGGTTGAAAGGGAGAGTTAAAAAAGATGAGTTGTTACCAGTTGACACTGATATAAAACAGCTGTTTCTAATCTCGTTTTACTCCCAGACACACATGACATACTTTTCCTGGGGCCTCAGCCCCCCCGGGGGAGGGAATGGCATGCTAGATGGAGTGTGCTTTCAGCACTGACGGTTATTGCCCTGCCCTTCAACTCACGAAAGCACACGTGTGCGAGCGAGTGAGAGCAGCGCTGCATTAGCACAGGTCGTCTTCAATCAGATCTCATTTTGCTCGTGGGTGTTATATAGTTGAAATAACTAAATTTGTTCTTATAAATTTAGTTTTATAGCTAATCACTACACTTGGTGTGCACTTACATGCCAGGTGTTCTGTTTCTAAGTAAAAAGTATCTCATTTAATTCATTCATCAACTTCTGAAGTAGGTGATCTCATTTCCCTCGTTTTATAAGGGAGAAAGCTGAAGCACCACATGGATAAGCAGCTCGCCAGAGGTTGTGTGGTTGTGGGTTTGAATGCCGACAGGCCAGCTGCAGAGCCCGTGGACTTATTTGGCTTCTTGCTCTGCGATCACAGCGTCCCATCAGACAGTTATAGCGCTAATATGGGAACTCTGGTGGGTAACCTGAACTCCTGGCTCGTAGAGGACAGTTGGAAACTAACATCGGTTTGCTAGAAAGGGAAGACAAACGTGAATTTTGGAAAATAACCGCAAAAACTGGAGCTCCCAATAGATCAGAGAAAAGAAGAGCTATTTTAGCAATAGATCCAAACACATAGGAGAACTGAATGTATAACCTGAAATTTGAATATAATTAAGCTATGTATCTCCCAGGAAACAATATTAGACATCTCTTTTGTATTGTGTTACAGAGATTATGGATTAATTAAAAGTAAAAAGACAATAGAACATTGTGTGGGGGGGAACCTAGTAAAATAGAAATATAATCTGAAGGAGATAGGAATTTCTCTTAATAAATGATAAGAAAAACAATGCAGGAGCAAAATGGCAAAGTCTCTAAGAACAAACAATTCACAAAAGAAGAAATCCAGATGGTCAATTCAGCTTCATTAGTAAGCCAGGCATAAATGCAAATCAAAGCAATAATGAAATCTAATTTTCCTTCAGTCACATTGGCAAAAATTTAAATGGTTGAATCATGGAAGGCTGGCAGGGAGCCTAGAAATGGGCACATTCGTATATTACTATAGGAAGATGATCGTCTCTAACCCTTGTGGGAAGATAATTGTTGATGTGAGTTTTATAGTGCCCATAGGACAGTTTTTATACTTACAAACAAATACTAAAACCTCAACTTTGGTCTAAATAATATTACATTATTTTTGATTAAAAAAATTCTGTATTCTTCCTTAGGCCAGTGATATTGTTACATATACAAATCTCGCAGAGTTTAGCAATCATTTTTATGGGGTCAGTGAACAGCCATTTGGTTCCATTTACGACCTAGTTGAATCATCTTAATCACATTTTACAATGATTTATGCATTTTATACATTTGATTTCTGTTTAAAGTACATCAGATAATCTGATCTGACGATAAAAGTTTAAGGATTAACAATAATTCTTATAAATTTAATAGTTTAAATGTAGAAATATGATAAACCTGAAATTCTCTTAGCTGTTCTAATATTGTCACAGTTCTAAATCAGTTGCTTAGTTTATAACCTCTGAATTAGTTGTACCATTAAACATCACAAGTATATAAAAGTACTGAATATGTTCACATTCCTCCTAACAGCTTTAATATTAATACCATGATTTTCATTTAATTAATCTTTCTGGAGGCTGAAAATTATGTATCCACTTCATGAAGGCTATTATAGCTCCTTTCACCAAGGTATCAGACCCACTGTTAAGTGAGGTTACTCACCACCAAAGCCTGGGGTTCTGACTGGCTTCTTTCTTATAGGTGACCTGGGGGGTAGGACAGAGTGTGAAATTCAGTTGCAGTTGCTGGTCACGTGACTTCATTTACTCTAAGCAAACTGACTCCTAACTTAAGGTTATACTTAATGATTCCTTTGTGCATTCACAGAAATCTACAACAGCAATCCAGTTGATCACTAGATTGACTTTCATGTCTCTTAATGTGAAAATACCATTTCTTCTTGTGCCTTGTATCTTTCATTTTCAAAAATGATATAATTCTTTTAGATATATAAGATAATACCTGGTTGCCTTCTAGGTGTAACTCATATTTTTATCTCGTTTAGAGTCTCTCCTGATAGTCTAGAATTATCTGTTGCATTTAAAAACTTAAGATTCCTGTAACATCTTTTGTACATAGACTTTAGTACAAAAAAAATTCCTCGTAGCATTGAAAATTGTGGCAAATATGCCGAAAGAGCCTAACCATGGGATAGTTCAGTACATTGTAGTATATTCTGATTTACTTGGTTAAATCATAACATATATATATGATTTTTTTAAAAAACCAGCTAACACTTAATACTCATTTATTGATTTGTAACAAATATTTGAATGAATCAGTCACTAAAACAGACAAAACCCCCTTTTCTCACGGAGCTTACATTCTAGTGGAGCAGGAGGCACACAAGAAAGAAAGAAAGACAGTGGCTAAGTGGGATATTAAGACTGATGGATGCTGTAGAAAAGACAGGGGAAAGGCAGGAGTACCCGGGGGCCTTGGGATTGTGTGTTCAGGAATATTCAGCAGGGTGGGTGTTGCTGAGAAAGTGACATTTGAGCAAAGACTTGAAACTGAAAGCAGCGAATCACATGGCTCCGGGGTTGGGGGGCG
>SJYA01009670.1:0-14575 GCA_006410615.1 Neotragus moschatus
CTCTTCTTGCTATTCTTTGGAACTCTGCATTCAGATGCTTATATCTTTCCTTTTCTCCATTGCTTTTCGGTTCTCTTCTTTTCACAGCTAACAAATAGCTGTTAAGTCTTAGATATGGCCAATTACATCCTCTAACCCCACTGAAGGGATGCATGCATGCGCACGCGCGCACACACATATGCACACACATGCAAACACACACACAAGCTGATAAATGGTCATACCAGTAGAATACAGATCCTTGATGCACTGGGATAATACCAATGGTAGATTAGCTGGGGTTACCTCTAATTTGTTAATATGTATGACATTAAATTCATGGGACTACCAGGCTACACCTTCGTATCCATCCCTGTAGATGTGAAGGCCATAAATTAGTGCCATAAATCCACTGAGTTCCATACCAATCACTCTCTCTAAGGGTAACAATAGACAGTTCATAAAGCATCTAGTTTTGTCTCATAATTAGCAGGCTGATCATTTTTTAGCATGATGTAACCCTTCCCAACATAAAGGAGCTTTTAAATTTAAATGCCCGTAGCCTGGTGTTAACCATGTAGATCCACTCCATAATTGTGGGATTTTTCCTTTTAATAAATTAAAGGTTAATTTTTGTTTTTAAATTGAGACTTAGCTCATCACTCCCAGTGAGTTTGAATGACCCTAAGAGAAAACTTAAATCTATGGCCAGCATCAGACCAGGTATTATTAATTGGCCAGGTGAGAGGATCCCATCTAGTAATATCATGAAGATAGAATAGGACTGAACACTCTTCTAAAATAAATTTCCTAGGGGGTATCCAATCAGAGCACTAGAGAACAGAAATCCACCAAGGTAACCCAAAGTACTAGACACAAGTAATTGGCTACACCTAAACAATTGGATTGAGTTTTAAACTAGCATATAATTATGTCCATGATACAAAACATTTGATTGATAGGCATAGGTCCAAGGAATCAAGAACATAAATGATCATACAAGTCAAATCAGCCTCTTGGACAAGATGTCTACTTCTAATGTCACCTTCTTTGCATCCTGGTGTAGTTTCCTGTGTTTGAGCATTGTTTTAAGATGAGTTTGAGGTCAGTAGCCCTCTCTATAGACCAGTCCAGCTTAGGGGACTTTGGACGTGCGAGTTAATCTAACAGTCAATTAACCTTCAGTTTCACTGGGCATGAACTATTTAAGAGTATCTGATAGAAAGGTCCTTCTATCCAGCTTGGAGATATTTCATTAAATTATGTCTTATTCCTGTCTTGGTTGTGTGTGAGGCATCTGATCTTCAACCAAAGACAGATTACTGAGATAAATTTCACAAACAACTTTACAGTGTCCTTTAATGATTAAATTAAAGTTTACCATAATATTCCCTAACAGCACGGAGAAGGCAATGGCAACCTGCTCCAGTACTCTTGCCTGGAGAATCCAATGGATGGAGGAGCCTGGTAGGCTGAATTCCACAGGGTTGCAAAGAGTCAGACACGACTGAGGGACTTCAATTTCACTTGTCACTTTCATGCATTCATTGAAGAAGGAAATGTCAACCCACTCCATTATTCTTGCCTGGAGAATATCAGGGATGGGGGAGCCTGGTGGGCTGCCATCTATGGGGTCACACAGAGTCGGACAGGACTGAAATGACTTAGCAGCAGCAGCAGCAGCAACCCTCACAGCAAAGAACTATTCAGGAAATGAGAGTTAGTAGATACTGACCTCCACTAACAAACAGGGATTTAACATTCATTGAAACATCTCTTTCTCCTTAAAATCACTGTCATTTTTACCAAATATAGTCAAATTAAGATCTGTTTGTAATATAGTTCTGGTCTCAATATACTTGGCCTAATGATTTATATAACCATAATTAATCATAGACATTTTAGCTTTGCTGAGACTTTTATAGAGTCTTCAGACTGAACTTTTAAAATAAAAACTTTCAGGGCTAGGAAAGTCATGCCAAAGGATTATTACAGATTTTGCTAATATATCTTAAAAAAAAAAATTCCTCCCTTCTCATTTCATTTCAGTTCACACAGTCAGTCGTGTCAAACTCTTTGTGATGCCACGAAGTGCAGCACAATAGGCCTCCCTGTCCATCACCAACTCCCAGAGTTTACTCAAACTCATGTCCACTGAGTCAGTGATGCCACCCAACGATCTCATCCTCTGTTGTCCCCTTCTCTTCCTGCCTTCAATCTTTCCAAGCATCAGGGTGTTTTCAAGTGAGTCAGTTCTTTGCATCAGGTGGCCAAAGTATTGGAGTTTTAGCTTCAGCATCAGTCCTTCCAATGACTATTCAGGACTGATTTACTTTAGGATGGACTAGTTGGATCTCCTTGCAGTCCAAGGGACTCTCAAGAGTCTTCTCCAGCACCACAGTTCAAAAGTATCAATTCTTCAGTGCCCAGCTTATAGTCCAAGTCTCATATCCATACATAACTACTGAAAAAATAAGAGTTTCACTAGACAGACCTTTGTTGGCAAAGTAATGTTTCTGCTTTTTAATATGCTGCCTAAATTGATTGTAACTTTTCTTCTAAGGAGTAAGCATCCTTTAATTTCATGGCTGCAGTCATTTTCGTTCCGCCCAAAATAAAGTCTGTCACTGTTTCCACTGTTTCCCCACCTATCTGCCATGAAGTGATGGGACCAGATGTCCATCAAGAAGTTTCCAAAAGCTTCTTATCCTTCTCCACCAGAGGGCAGACAGAATTAAAACAAGAATCACAGAAAACTAACCAATCTGATAACATGGAACACAGTCTTGTCTAACTCAATGAAACTATGAGCCATGTTCTGTAGGGCCACCCAAGATGGATGGTTTGTGGTGGAGAGTTCTGACAAAATGTGGTTCACAAAATGTGGAGAAGGGAATGGCAAACCACTTCAGTATTCTTGCCTTGAGAACTCCATGAACAGTATGAAAAGGCAAAAAGATAGGACACAGAAAGATGAACTCCCCAGGTTGGTAGGTGCCCAATATGCTACTGAAGATCAGTGGAGAAATAACTCCAGAAAGACTGAAGAGATGGAGCCAAAGCAAAAACAAAACACAGTTACGGATATGACTGGTGATGGAAGTAAAGTCTGATGCTATAAGGAACAATACTGCATAGGAACCTGGAATGTTAGGTCCACCAATCATGGCAAATTGGAAGTGGTCAAACAGGAGATGGCAAGAGTGGAGGTCGACATTTTAGGAATCAGAACTAAACTGGACTGGAATGGGTGAATTTAACTCAGATGATGATTATATCTACTACCGTGAGCAAGAATCGCTTAGAAGAAATGGAGTAGCCATCATAGTCAACAAAAGAGTCCGTGTAGTACTTACATTCAATCTCAAAAAAGACAGAATGGTCTTTGTTCGTTTCCAAGGCAAACCACTCAATATCACAGTAATCCAAGTCTATGCCAAGTCTATGCAGAAGAAGTTGAAGTTGAATGGTTCTATGGAGACCCACAAGCCGTTCTAGAACTAACACCCCAAAAGATGTCCTTTTCATTGTAGGGGATTGGAAAGCAAAAGTAGGAAGCAAAGAAACACCTGGAGTAATAGGCAAATTGGACCTTGGAGAACAGAATGAAGCAGGGCAAACGCTAATAGAATTTTGCTAAGGGAACCCACTGGTCATAGCAAACACACTCTTCCAACAACACAAGAGAAGATTCTACACATGGACATCACCAGATGATCAAAACCAATTTCAGATTGATTATATTCTTTGTAGGCAAAAATGGAGAAGCTCTGTACAGTCAGGAAAAACAAGACAGGGAGCTGACTATGGCTCAGATCATGAACTCCTTATTGCCAAATTCAGACTTAAATTGAAGAAAGTATGGAAAACCAGTAGACCATTCTGGTATGACCTTAATGAAATCCCTTACAATTATACAGTGGAAGTAAGAAATAGATTCAAGGGATTAGATATGATAGACTGAGTGCCTGAAGAAATATGGACAGAGGTTTGTGATATTGTACAGGAGATAGGGATCAAGACCATCACCAAGAAAAATAAATGCAAAAAAGCAACATGACTGTCTGAGGAGGCCTTATAAATAGCTGTGAAAAGAAGAGAAGCAAAAAGCAAAGGAGAAAAAGAAAGATATTCCCATTTGAATGCAGAGTTCCAAGGAATAGCAAGGAGAGATAAAAAAGCCTTCCTCAATGATCAGTGCAAAGAAATAGAGGAAAACAATAGAATGGGAAAGACTAGAGATCTCTTCAAGAAAATCAGAGATTCCAAGGCAATATTTCATGGAAAGATGGGCTCAATAAAGGACAGAAATGGTATGGACCTAACAGAAGCAGAAGATATTAAGAAGAGGTAGCAAGAATACACAGAAGAACTGTACAAAAAAGATCTTCATGATGAAGATAATCTCAATGGTGTGATCACTCACCTAGAGCCAGACATCCTGGAATGGGAAGTCAATTGGGCCTTAGGAAGCATCACTACGAACAAAGCTAGTGGAGGTGATGGAATTTCAGTGGAGCTATTTCAAATCCTAAAAGATGATGCTGTGAAAGTGCTGCACTCAATATGTCAGCAAATTTGGAAAACTCAGCAGTGGCCACAGGACTGGAAAATGTCAGTTCTCATTCTAATCCCAAAGAAAGACAATGCCAAAGAATGCTCAAACTACTACACAAATGGACTCATCTCACATGCTAGTAAAGTAATGTTCAAAATTCTTAAAGTCAGGCTTCAATAGTACATGTTCTCTGAAATTCCAGATGTTCAAGCTGGATTTAGAAAAGGCAGAGGAACCAGAGATCAAATTTTCAACATCTGTTAGATCATCGAAAAAGCAATAGAGTTCGAGAAAAACATTTTACCCAAACTTATCAATTTTAGGAATTCCATACCGTTTCTAGGATACCTATATTAGTAACATTTACCACACAACATAACCCGAGATTTATTACTCACTTGAATACTCCCCATGTAACTCTGTAAACAAAATGAATGTAATTAGTGTAATATCTCTCTTTGGGATCTTTCAGGGGCCCTCTGAAGCATCCCAAAGTTAGCTAGAAATCTTCTTCATTAGAATGATTTAGGAAGATTTGCCAACAAATATCAAAAAGGTTTGGAATACTCAGTCAGATAGGATCATAAGTCATTACAAAAAATAGCTACTCAGTTAGCCAAAGTAGCAATAAATAACTTCAGAACAGCTCATTTAAGAGAAACTTAAATCTATTATCAAAGGTATTCAATATTTGAAGAAAAGGTGTTCTCTTAGAGAAAAAATTTAAATTCAAGTTTTCGCACCAGCTTACTTTACTTAAAAGGTAAACTTGATTAACTCTATTTTAGACTTAGTCCTAATCAAATAGAAAACTATTTCCTCATGGTTCACTTTTCACAAACCTTGTCCCTTTCTGTACCTATTACTGTTTTTTCCATCTTAAGAAGCCACCTGTAATTCAGGCTTACTTCCTTTTCACGTCACAAAATGCAATTCCACTCCTCATACATTCTTTACTGAAAACACAGTTCCTACTTCCCTTAAGCAACCAATAAATGATTTTTATATTAGAATTTTATAGATTAATGAGCATAAATACCAGTTATAATTTCTAAAACTTTTTTTTTCTTAGAGAGAACATTTTAGGATGGCACCAAACATCATTTAGTTTTAATACCAGATCTCTTTATGTTCTCCATAAGAGGAAGCTTGTGTTTAGTAGTAAATGTTTCAAAATCTTATTTTATTTGGAAATGACATAGCTATCCAATAGACTTCCACCACTTAGTTTAGCACAACCCTTAGAAGTTCAAGTTATTCCAATCTAGAGAGACTATTTTAGATACGTATTCCTAAAGAGCATAATTATTTTTAATAGAGTCTATCTAAAGACTCATCTCATTTACATTTTTAGAAGTTTCTTCACTCGAGGTAATCTCCTTACTGACAAACTTGTACCAGATATAGTAATATTTAACTAATATTAAACCTGGGTTCAATGAAAATGTTCTGCTTAATGTTAGTTACTCTTAGACAAGTCTACATTATTTAGATCAAAAAACAAACATTAATATCAGGTATTCAATGCTGAATATTTCTGAGTTCACATGAACCTGAAATTTATTTACATTAATTTCTCTTGTATTTAAAATTATTTGATTTGTAAGGGCTTACTGTTTTAAAAAGCCAATTAGATTACAGCTCATTTACAAATTGATCTCAGCAATCAGCAATATTATCAAAAAAACGAAGACACACAATGAGACATCAGTTCAGTTCAGTTCAGTCGCTCAGTCGTGTCCAACTCTTTGTGACATGAATCACATGAATCACAGCACACCAGGCTTCCCTGTCCATCACCAACTCCCGAAGTTCACTCAGACTTGCGTCCATTGAGTCAGTGATGCCATCCAGCCATCTCATCCTCGGTTGTCCCCTTCTTCTCCTGCCCCCAATCCCTCCCAGCATCAGAGTCTTTTCCAGTGAGTCAACTCTTCGCATGAGGTGAACAAAGTACTGGAGCTTCAGCTTCAGCATCATTCCTTCCAAAGAAATTCCAGGGTTGATATCCTTCAGAATGGACTGGTTGGATCTCCTTGCAGTCCAAGGGACTTTCAAGAGTCTTCTCCAACACCAAAGTTCAAAAGCATCAATTCTTCAGCACTCAGCTTTCTTCACCATCCAACTCTCACATCCATACATGACTACTGGAGAAACCATAGCCTTGACTAGGAGGACCTTAGTTGGCAAAGTAATATCTCTGCTTTTGAATATGCTATCTAGGTTGGTCATAACTTTTCTTCCAAGGAGTAAGTGTCTTTTAATTTCATGGCTGCAATCACCATCTGCAGTGATTTTGTAGCCCCCCAAAATAAAATCTGACGTACATAGATATTCTATAGCTTTGCTTTCCAAACCTAGTTATGAATAAAAAATGGTTGGAATAAGATTTTAAAAGGCTTTGTTCCCCCTTTTTCCCTTTTTGGTTTCAGGAATTAGAGATGGTCTAGATAAGTGGTCCAGAGAGCTCTGGTCTAAAGGTATAAGAGGAACTATTTCCTCCGGACCAGAATTTATTTATTTATTTTTTTCAAGCTTCCTCTGGAGTCTAAAGAATATTGTGACCACATTGTCAAAAATCGTATTTTGTGTGTGTGACCATAGTTTTATAGACAAAATTTAGACTAGATAGCACTCAACTTGGCCCTGATAACAAGGGCAGACTGGTCTCAGCAGAGATTGTCTGGGACAATCTCTGGGGAAGTAGCAGTCTTAGTTTGATTAGTTCCAGTATGTTGATTACAGGAGGAAGTTCTGGATGAAACGGAACTTCAGTCCATTTTTTTAATCCTATATCAATAAAGATATAACATTTTTATGCCATTTTTCTTGTCATTGGATCATAGCTATAGATTCGCCAGTCCAAAAAAACCGTTTTCCCCCACCCAAGGGGTTCCCAGGTGAAGTGTGTAACCTTACAGTGAGCAATTCCCATATTAGCTCCAGCAGTTTGTACCAAATGTCTATGCACTCAAACCAATCCAACAAAACTAAACCAAACTAGAACTTCACCAGCCAGGAGTCACACTCCAAATGAAACAAAAGATGCTCAGAAATCAAAAGCCAAGTGGCAAGAGTGCCCCAGAAAGATGGTAAAGAGATGCCCATTAATCAAAAACTAAATGGCATAAACGCCAAACATGACTTCCTAGTTCGACTAGATCTGCAACCTGGCAAAGTCAGTGCTAACAGCCTTTTTTTTAGTTCTGCTATAGTTTCAAGCAATTTCTTGTTGATTTTCTGTGAAGAAGTTACTTTATCATTTCCTGTTTTAGAAGCTTCTAGACATCAATCAAAGCATGGCCGGCCTTTTCTAATTGTGTATGCAAAAATATCAGTTTTAGAATATGAAAAGAACCCCAATTTGGCCATTTTAGGTTGAGATCTCTTTTAGTATAATTTCTCCAATTAACTAGGTACTTGCATGTATGAGCTCCATACTTACTGTACACGAATCTGGCTAGAGTGTTACTCAGAGGCTGGCTTTCTGACACCCCTTTGTTTCTGTTTTTGAGAGATTCTGTTTCCCATTTTAAGCTGAATTCATCAGGGATAAAAATCACTAATGAACTTGTGTAGTGGGCCCATGTGCTGCTTGTGAGCTTAACTCTTCCAGGAGTCACCCCAGAGTCATTTCAGCTCCTCTTACGTGTCTTGAGTTCTGCCTCTGGCAATCTTAAGACCACGGTGGCTGCTCAGGTCGCTGAATTGCCAGTTCTTATGTGTGATCCATAAACAGGCAAGTATTTTAATTAATGAGTGAGTTTCCCTATGGGACCATTGCACAGTACAAGGAAGTAGACCTCCATCACTCCCATAAATTTCTCAGTCACCTGAGAAAATCAAAACCAGCCGAGAGGAGTCTTCTCCCTTTTCTTCAGAGCAAAGCTCTCATTTATTTTCCTCACTTTTATCCTGACAAATTCTATAATGGCAATCAAATTGAGGAAAACTGTCAGCCTCTTACTTAACCACTCAGCCCAGACCACTCAGTCCCCTACAAGGGAGCGACCTCAGCATCTTTCAGCCGAGGATAGGGTTTTCCTTGATTTTTTTTTTCCCAATTGAGCCTTCCTATCCAGTATCTGTCCACTGGCTGGGCAGTTCTTCTGGCATCTTTCAGCCAGCCCCTCACCCTGTATCTTTTGATTGGGTGGGAATTTCTCAGTATCTTTCAATCGAGCCTTACTCATTGTCTAGATCATGAGTGGGTATGCTCCGATTGTTTAAACTGATCCCCTCCCACCCCCCGTCCCCTGACCAGTATCCTTCGTACTGGGAGGGGGTTAGGTAACCTGCTCCAGTTCAGTTCTGTTCAGTTCAGTGGCTCAGTCGTGTCCGACTCTTTGTGACCCCATGAATCACAGCACACCAGGCCTCCAGGTCAATTACCAACTCCCAGAGTTCACTCAGACTCACGCCCATCGAGTTAGTGATGCCATCCAGCCATCTCATCCTCTGTCATCCCCTTCTCCTCGTGCCCCCAATCCCTCCCAGCATCAGAGTCTTTGCCAATGAGTCAACTCTTCACATGAGATGGCCAAAGTACTGGAGTTTCAGCGTTAGCATCATTCCTTCCAAAGAAATCCCAGGGCTGATCTCCTTCAGAATGGACTAGTTGGATCTCCTTGCAGTCCAAAGGACTCTCAACAGTCTTCTCCAACACCACAGTTCAAAAGCATCAATTCTTTGGCACTCAGCCTTCTTCACAGTCCAACTCCCACATCCATACATGACCACTGGAGAAACCATAGCCTTGACTAGATGGACCTTAGTCGGCAAAAAAATGTCTCTGCTTTTGAATATGCTATCTAGCATGGACATAACTTTTCCTCCAAGGAGTAAGCGTCTTTTAATTTCATGGCTGCAATCACCATCTGCAGTGAATTTGGAGCCCAGAAAAATAAAATCTGACACTGTTTCCCCATCTATTTCCCATGAAGTGATGGGACTGGATGCCATGATCTTAGTTTTCTGAATGTTCAGATTTAAGCTGCCTTTTTCACTCTCCTCTTTCACCTTCATCAAGAGGCTTCTTAGTTCCTCTTCACTTTCTGCAATAAGGGTGGTGTCATCTGCGTATCTGAGGTTATTGATATTTCTCCCAGAAATCTTGGTTTCAGCTTGTTTCTTCCAGTCCAGCATTTCTCATGATGTACTCTGCATATAAGTTAAATAAGCAGAGTGATAATATACAGCCTTGACGTACTCCTTTTCCTATTTTGAACCTGTCTGTTGTTCCATGCTCAGTTCTAACTGTTGCTTCCTGACCTGCATACAGATTTCTCAAGAGGCAGGTTAGGTGCTCTGGTATTCCCATCTCTCTCAGAATTTTCCACAGTTTATTGTGATCCACACAGTCAAAGGCTTTGGCATAGTAAAGAAAGCACAAATAGGTGTTTTTCTGGAACTCTCTCTTGCTTTTTCTATGATCCAGCGGATGTTGGCAATTTGATCTCTGGTTCCTCTGCCTTTTCTAAAACCAGCCTGAACATCTGGAAGTTCACGGTTCACGTATTGCTGAAGCCTGGCTGGGAGAATTTTGAGCATTACTTTACTAGCATATGAGATGAGTGCAATTGTGCGGTAGTTTGTGCATTCTTTGGCATTGCCTTTCTTTGGAAATAGAATGAAAACTGACGTTTTCAAATCCTGTGGCCACTGCTGAGTTTTCCGAATTTGCTGGCATATTGAATGCAGCACTTTCACAGCATCATCTTTCCAGATTTGGAATAGGTCAACTGGAATTCCATCATTTCCACTAGCTTTGTTCCTAGTGATGCTTTCTAAGGCCCACTTGACTTCACATTCTAGGATGTATGGCTCTAGATGAGTGATCACACCATCGTGATTTTCCAGGTCATGCTCCACCAACAAATAAAACTCAGAAACTCAACCAATATGGGAGATTTTAAAACCAGGAGAGACTTACCCAAATTGGTTTGCACTCCACGAGGAGGTAGATGGGTGCAAGGGGCCACTGCTGGTACCAAACTTCAGTTCCTCATGGAGTCCAGTCGAAGGAAGGAGTCCACTCTGGATCCATTTGTGGTCACCATAGCTGTCGACTGAAAAAAAGATGTACAACTTGAGAGTTGTGAGTTAAGTTTTATTTGAGGCAAAATGAGGACTGCAGCCTGGGAGGCAGCATCTCAGATAGCTCTGAGAGACTGCTCTAAAGAGGCATTGGGGGAAACGTCAAAATATAAGGTTTTGATGAAGGGGGAGATCAGTGCTATAAAGCACTCATTTTACAAACGGTTTCTGTTAGTCATGAGGATCTGATGTCATGATGAAGGAATTTAGTGCTTCTCTAGATATGAGGAGATGCAAGGATTGAGATCATAAAATCTGTTCTTAAAAACATCCAACTATCTATAGACCTGTCCCACCAGATTCCCTGGAGCACAAAGTGCCTCTCTCCACCCTGAACTCCCTCAGGGGTTGTTGAAGGTCAATAGCTATAGCAGCATGAGGCTCAATCTCTGTAGAAGCAGATGGTAAATGCCTTTGCTGTTGAGTCACTCTTAGTAAGGGCCAATTTGTAGTTGGCACNCTATCTATAGACCTGTCCCACCAGATTCCCTGGAGCACAAAGTGCCTCTCTCCACCCTGAACTCCCTCAGGGGTTGTTGAAGGTCAATAGCTATAGCAGCATGAGGCTCAATCTCTGTAGAAGCAGATGGTAAATGCCTTTGCTGTTGAGTCACTCTTAGTAAGGGCCAATTTGTAGTTGGCACTTCAAAAGCACTAAGAGCAAAAAAGACATTGAGAAATTCTCTACAATTCTAATGTACATCTTATCTCGATGACTACAATAATTTTAACTGTGGTTAAGGTGAAGTCCATGGGGCTTCAAAGAGTTGGACATCACTGAGTGACTAGCACACACACTTAGGCTAAAGAGTTATCCTTCCCAGGAATATAAATTCTTTAGGATATTGGAATACAAATTCTTAAGAAGATTCGGTTTCCACTGATCACTGTGATGATTTTCCTTTGATGAAGTTCTCCCTAAATAGATGATTATTCCCAAGAGAGGAAAGAAGCAAGTTTGAAAATTTAGGAAAGTTCTATAGAGCAGGTATTTCAAGTTAGAATGTTATTTAGGGAGAAAGGCTTATGACTATCCCAAACATCTACGTATATGATAAATCATGCTGCATGTCTTTCTCTCTCCCTCCATTATTATCAAAGAGAGAACAAGTTTAAAACAAGAAAAAATAGTCTTAATTGAATTAATAAGTTCTTCAAAGGATACTCTGATAGACATACCCATTAAACTAAAGAGCAGCCCTGCAAACATTTTTGGGAAATGGAAAAGGTGTAAAAAAAGGTTTTAAGAAAGATTTTTTATTTCCTTCTGACAATGTCTTACCTAAGTAATTTTCTCCACCAGTGCCTCAGTTTCCTGAGCTATAAGTCCTGATGTAACAATCACAAGAATTGAACATTTTAAGGGCAAGAATTATGACAAAGGGTATTGTATCAGAATAAGTCATACGCTGAATAATAAATCAATTCTTGCATTTTCTTACTTTGTTACATTAGCCAACTTTTCTACTGTTTTGGAAGAATTAAGAAGTAGAAAGTTGATTTTGTGTGAAAATACAGAAAGATTTTATTCAATTCATTAAATACTCATTGAATGTGCAAACCTAAAGAAACTGTAAAGAAAACTGATATAATATGGTTTCAGTTCAGTTCAGTTGCTCAGTCGCAACTCTTTGCGACCCCATGAATTGCAGCAGGCCAGGCCTCCCTGTCCATCACCATCTCATCTGAGTTCATTCAGACTCAAAGACTAATCATCAAAGACTAATCTCCTCCCAGGAATTCTAAGAATCAAAAAAACCCTCTTCTCTCACTTAGAGATTATGGTGCTCTTCTCTCCTAATTCCAATGTAGAGTTAGGATCTAATGTAAAAATGTCAAATAAATTTTAGATCTTTATTTCAAATAAAGCTTCACAGAAAATCTATCATTTGCAGATATAAAAAATTTAAATGCACCTGTGTCAGTTAGAAGGTGGTAAGAGTTCATTATCATATACTCATGCAGTCCAGTGCATTTATATGGAAATTCTCAAGGAGACCACAACTAAATAACTTAATATATAAGTAGTTTGAAATCATAAAACCAAAAGGACAATACAACAAATCTATACAAGCCAAGGATTAGTAAAAACTGTGTGAGCATAAATTAATAAAGAAATTAATATAGAATTTTGGATCATTTCAAAAGAAAATAGAGGTTAAATGGTCTAAATTGAATTATTTAACTTTTAAATAATGTAATCTACATATTTGTACACTTTGTTACTAAGATATGAAATTATAAGTGCCCACTTACAACTGAAGGTGTGTATGTTTGTGTCTGTGTGTGTTTGAGAGTGTGCAGATATGAGTGGATAGACTAGATAGATAGATAATCAACTTCTATAGTAGTTCAAAGTATTTCTAAATAGATTATTTAAAAACAGGTATTGCGAGAATGAGAAATAGATTTAAGGGCCTAGATCTGATAGATAGAGTGCCTGATGAACTATGGAATGAGGTTTGNTTTTGTGTACTTTATATTTCATACTAAATAGGAGGTGATGCAAATCAACTATTTTGTGGTGGAGAAAAAGCTGTTTAAATTTGCCAGCTAGTTATTCTGTGAACTTTTTTCTAAGCCAAAATACTTTCAATGAAATTGGTGCTATACATCCATAAAAGGAATGCTTTATAACTGAATAGTTCTGTGTGTGTGTGTGTGTGTGTGTGTGTGTGTGTGTGTATTAGCTGCTCCAATTGTGTCCAACTCTCTGTGACCCCATGGGCTGTAGCCTGCCAGGCTCCTCTGTCCATGGAGCTCACCAGGGAAGAATACTGGAGAGGTCAGCCATTCCCTTCCCAGGCGATCTTCTTGACCCAGGGATTGAACCTGGGTTCCTTGCATCCTAGGCAGGTTTCTTTACCATGTGAGCCACCAGGGAAGCCCAAACAATTCCATACATAATATGTATCTGTATATATATAGAGAGACAGATATAAGTTCTTTGCTTTTGAACACACCTAAGTTTCTAAGGGATTCATATGGCACGTCCATAAAACAAAGCAACTTGGGATAAAGATGGTAGATGGAGTGAACTTGTTAAGGATTTTGCCGATTTGAGGTTCATGTTTCCAGCTATAAACATTGGAATAATATTATTTATGATATTATTTATCCTTATTTCCTCTATTGTGGCTCTAAATGTTAAATTTAAAACATAAGTGGCTTTCACATTGTATAAACATAATAGATGCTCAATAAATATCTTTATTATTACTAATAAGAAAGTAATTGGTAATGGTTTGGCAGTCAAATTATTCCTCTACTGCTTATTAGCTATTTATCCTTTTCAAGTCAGTTAATTTCTCTGAGTCTCAGGTTCTTATTCTGTAAAGTTGAGATAAAATTTTCTTCACGGTTATTAGGACAGTGTGTGTGCTTAGTCACTCAGTTGTGTCCGACTCTTTGCCACCCCATGGACTACAGCCCACCAGGCCCCTCTGTCCATGGGCTTTCCCAGGCAAGAATACTGGAATGCATTGCNGTAATGGTTTGGCAGTCAAATTATTCCTCTACTGCTTATTAGCTATTTATCCTTTTCAAGTCAGTTAATTTCTCTGAGTCTCAGGTTCTTATTCTGTAAAGTTGAGATAAAATTTTCTTCACGGTTATTAGGACAGTGTGTGTGCTTAGTCACTCAGTTGTGTCCGACTCTTTGCCACCCCATGGACTACAGCCCACCAGGCCCCTCTGTCCATGGGCTTTCCCAGGCAAGAATACTGGAATGCATTGCCATTTCCTCCTCCAGGGGATCTTCCCCAGCCAGGGATTGAATCTGCATCTCCTGTGTCTCCTGCCTTGCAGGCAGATTCTTCACACTGCTGAACCACCTGGGGAGCCCATATAAGAACAATATTTGTAGGGTAAAACATC
The DNA here is from genome assembly GCA_006410615.1 of Neotragus moschatus. Taxonomy (NCBI): domain Eukaryota; kingdom Metazoa; phylum Chordata; class Mammalia; order Artiodactyla; family Bovidae; genus Neotragus; species Neotragus moschatus. The sequence goes on from SJYA01009670.1 coordinate 14,510, forward strand.
TAAAGTAAAGTCACTCAGTTGTGTCTGACTCTTTGCAACCCCCTGGTGAAAGTTAAAAAAAAAAAA
>SJYA01009671.1:0-14587 GCA_006410615.1 Neotragus moschatus
GCCAATAAAGCAGGTATTTTTCTGGAACTCTCTTGCTTTTTTGATAATCCAATGGATGTTGGCAATTTGATCTCTGGTTCTTCTGACTTTTGCCTTTTCAGAATCCAGCCTGAACAACTGTTGAAGTCTGGCTTGGAGAATTTTGAGCATTACTTCACTAGCATGTGAGATGAGTGCAATTGTACTCTTTGACTTTGCATTTCTCTGGGATTGGGATGCAAACTGACCTTTTCCAGTCCTGTGGCCACTGCTGAATTTTCCAAATTTGCTGGCATATTGAGTGCAGCACTTTAACAGCATCATCTTTTAAGATTTGAAATAGCTTAACTGGAATTCCATCACCTCCATCAGCTTTGTTCGGAGTGATGTTTCCTAAGGCCCACTTGACTTCACCATCCAGGATATCCTCTAAATGGCCTCTCAATGGCCATATTATTGTAGAGCCATTCAGATAGGAGTCAGCAAGGTAGCTGGACACATTATATAATTGTTCTTGAAATCGATGTACTGAAGCTGTAGTCAGTTTTCTGTGTTGTATTATGATTAGCTATGAGCTAAACAGTCTGTACAGGGTCATGACTTGGGGAAAGAAGATGGATATTCTAAATTAGGTGGTCAAGCAGGAGTTTTACTTCCGGTTCCACAACAAAGCTTCTTTCTTGCCTACAGAACCAGGGATTGTGTCCTATCCACTGAGAAACACTTTCATCCGTATATTATCTCTTATTCCACTTCCTAGCATAAACTCAATTCCTTTTAGTGAACAGATATCCATCTCAAACTGAGAGCAACCAAACTAATGTTATTGGTCAGTAGCTGCAACTTTCAGAGTTGCAGCATGAATGGAAGGGAGTATCTGAACACTTATATAAAAGAAGGCATCTTAAGCTTATGATCTCGTGTCCTTGCTGGTAAGTGACTATCATTTTCAAGTGACTGCAGGCACACTTCTTTACAGGGAAATGAGATAATATCTGAAAGTTTTGACATGCAAGTTTCAGGAAAATATTAATATTTGTGTTGTTATTCAAAGACAGTAGCAGATTCCGCCCTGGGGATACAGCAAGTGATGTTGAAGACATCAGAGCATTTTCAGTAGTGCGTTTATTCTTGAAAACAGTAATACCAGCTTGGAGAAAGAATTGACATGGACGTTAAGATTAGCTAAACTAGGACTTCCCTGATGGTACATTAATAAGAATCCACATGGATTCCACACCTGCCTGGTCCGGGGAAGATTTCTACATGCCTTGGGGCAAGTAGGCCAGTGTGCCACAACTATTGCGCCTCTGCTCTGCAACAGGAGCTCCTGCTCGCAGAAACTAGAGAAAGCCAGTGCAAAGCAAGGAAGACCCAGTGCAAGCAAAATAAATGAATTTAAAAAACCTTAATTAACTTTATTTTTAAAAAGTAGCCCAAACTAGTAAATGTGAACAAGAATTTGGAGTACCGTGTTTATTCACAGTTCTATTAAATTTTCATTATGCAAAATACAGTGTCAGGCACTGTTTCAGGTATATGGAAACCACAACACATGAAAACCTATTCTTTTTTCATGCAGCTTACATTCTTCAATGAATACAGAAAGGAAACATGAAAGAAAAAGTGTGTAATTTTATAAGTCTTAATGTTATATTAGAAAGTTCAAAGACTCATCTACATATCATCTAACTCAGATATGAGTGAGACCTAATGTACAATTAACCCTGAGGCAAAATTGCTCTCCAGATGTGAAACCAAAGGTTTCATGCTTCGAAAATGTAATACTGAAACAGGCAAAGGACAGACATTTCCATTACAAAAGCGGGAAGTGGGAAATACAGGAATGAGGGGTGAGCGTTGTTAGTGTGAACCATTGTTGTGGTTGTGGAAGAAGTAAACTTTGTAATCACTTTTTAAAACAAGACAGCCTGGTTTTTCTGATTGTGAGAGGAAGTAAGGTGGGAGTCAGGTTTTGACACCAAGATTTTTGGTGATGGGAGGTAGGACAGAAGCTCCATCAACGATGTTGGGTGCTCTGTAGTGGTAATAATTCTCACTGAGTTACCTGCAGTTTCCTTTTGAGAGTATACTTCAGAAAACAAAAGAATGGAGTTATTTAACACAGGTCTGGAACTATGGGGAGGATCTCTGGATGGACACATCTACAAAATTTGGTGGACAGTCTGGACCAGGGGGAGGTTCTATTAATATTAGTAGGAAGAATCCTGAACATGGTGATAATGCCAATAGTAAATTGAGAGGAGATTGGGTGCCACAAGTACATCTATAGCTTGGGTACAAAAAATTAGGTATAAAATAAACTACAAGGATATACTGTACAACACGGAGAATATAGCCAATATTTAATAATAATTATAAATAGAGTATAATCTTTAAATTTATGACTCACTATACTTATACCTGTAGCTTTTATAATAAATTTTTTTAATAAACTAAGGTGTGCAAGTCATTACAAAGATAAGCCCCAATTTAAGTCCATAAAATATACTTTTGATTTTTGTAAATAAAAATACAGAGAGTTCCCTGGCGGCCTAGTGGTTAAGATTCTGAGATTTCACTGCTGCAACAAAATACAAAAACATTCAAATGACAAAAATGACTTGTATAAAACAACAAACAAAAGAAAATGTATTTTAAGTATCCATAAAACATTGAGCAATATTTTGTAACAGGCAATTTTTGTGAAAACTATCCAAATGCTATACAATAGTTCGTGAAAAATTCATTTTGATTTCAAAATTTCCCTATAACCAGCCAGAATTAAGGTGGCCTGATAATTTTAAATGTTTCCAAAACACTTTGACTATAGAATACTTACCATTATAATACTTATTACTTTATCACATACTTTTATCAGTCGCATTTCACTGAATTTTTTAAAAAGCTTATGTGGAACCTTTCCAGTACAATCAAATGATATTGATTGAAATAAGTCTGTCTTTCTAAGCAATTAGGTTGTTTATATCATCTTAGATTAAAATTTTATTTTTAAATAAGCAAAATTTGCATTGACTTTCACGGGAAAGAAAAAACATACTGTAATAGAATTGGTCATTTCGCATTTCAGCATAATAAATTAAATTTGTTTAAAGAGGATCTGAAGAGAATTACTTTAGCAGGTAGGGCAAAGAGAGAGAAGAGTGCTCCCAGTACAGTTGAAAAAGAATCAAAATGCTTCTGTGGTAATCCAAGAGTCATTGGATTCAGGAAAAATAAGCTATAACCCATGAACACATATAGACTGAGTAAAATTTCACAGTATATTTACATGGCATTTATATTAATTTGGGCTTCCCTGGTGGCTCAGAGGATAAACCATCTGCCTGCAATGCAGGAGACCTGGGTTAGATCCCTGGGTTAGGAAGATCCCCTGGAGAAGGAAATGGCAACCTACTCCAGTATTCTTGCCTGGAGAATCCCATGGACAGAGGAGCCTGGCGGGCTACAGTCCACGTGGTCGCAAAGAGTCGGACACAACTGAGCGACTTCACTTCACTATATTAATTTACATGGCACTCTATAAAATGCAACAAGATAAGGATATAACTAATACAAAGAATAAATTAAATACAATAAGAGAATTGAGAAAAGGAGAGTTACAAAAATATTTTATATAACATTTTTTAAATAAATGGCACATACAAGTTCAAAATACGAAGCCTGGAATTTTGGTGTAAGTGTTCAATGTTGTGTTATTTTTATTGATCCTCCCAGGGCCAAAGTTAACACCTCAATGTCAAAGCCAGCCAAATGAGGCTCAGGAAGCTTTAGCAAGTTTCCCAGATTATGTCCCACTGGCAAATCCACACTGAGACCTCAGTAACCAGCAGCCCCCTCCTCAATGCAGATAAGTCCCTGCGAGCTGACCCAGGTCAGGAATTATGAGAAGCCCCATTTATTTCTGAAATGCATGCACATGGGGATAGAGGCGTCTGAGGATATCAGGGGGAGCTACAGTTTCCTGGCACCAGGATCTCACCTGTAGAGGGAGCTGCATGGGAATGAACAGCTCCTCTATTCACATCTTTCAGTGGACCAGAGGCAGGGCAGCTCCTAATCTCCATTTTACATAAAAGGAAAAGGGCTTGAGGAAGAGTGTTTTCCTGTGGGTCGTTGATCAAGGATACAGAATTTAAACCCAGGTAGCCTGGATGAGGATTTGAGGAGTCCGACCACTAACCTCCATTCCCTCCCAACCAGGCTTTGGGACTCAAAGCAAAGACCAGTCTATCCTGATGAAACCTTGTCCCCATCTCCAATCCACCAACTTCTATAGTGACAGAATAAAGAAAAAGCATAAGCACTATAAAGCAAGGTTTTATTGTATTCTTAAGTGACTAAAAGAATCAAGAATGTGATAGAGAATATGTTAACAGTGCAGGTAAAATTTAAATACATATGTCTAAGTATCCACTGCACTGTGAACACTGAAAAAACAAACAAACAAACAAACAAAAAACTTTTTAGGTTAGAAAATTCTGCCAGTATTGAAAAGTTACTCCATAAAGCAAAATCACTCACAATATTAAAAAATGAGTGAAATTCCAATATACATATTTGTGGTTTCACTGTCCTATTTGTTAAAGGAAAATAGTCAAAGGCCAACAAAGAAAAATATTTAAGCAGACATTTAAACAAAGATATATAGATAGGAAATGAACATCTGAAAAACTGCTCATCATGAATCCTTACAGAAACTCAATTAAAACAAAAAAAGTGATATACCTCTAAAAGAAAAAAAAAAAAAAGCTAAAATTAAAGCAATCAATAAGCCAAATATTCAGAATATGGGAGAGGTGGAATTCTCAATATTTTGCTGGTAAGATGCAAAAGGCACAATCATTTTAGATCACAATGTTAGCTTCTTCAAAATAAAAACTGTTGTGGGACTTCCTTGGTGGTCTGGTGTTTAAGAATCCTCCTTCCAATGCAGGGGTTGGGGTTAAAGCCCTGGTCAGGGAACTAAGATTCCACATGTGGCAGGGCAACTAAGCCCTCGGCCTGCAATAGAAATCCACTGCAGCCAACAAGAATAAAACAGCTGTGGCTCATACACTGCATTCTAAGTTACTGACAAAAGATAAATATATGTTCATACAAAGAACTAACGCAATTTTTATACTAGCTTTATTTTCAGAAGTCAAATTCTAGAAACAAGTCAAATGCCCATAAAGAGAATGGATAAACTAACCGTGGCATATTGAAAAATGTCACTTTTGCCAGTCAAAAAACAAAAAGCACTGTATATCACTGATGAGTCTCAAAGTAGTTACGATATATAAAGGAAAGAAAAATATGATAAATAGCATATGATAATAGCATATGATCCCAATAATATCAAGAAAATCCAAGGTACCTTTTTTAAGGAAAGTAAATCAATGGTTACTTGGAAAGCTGAGAAAGGCAAGGAGATTAAAGAACAAAAGAGGTAAATACACCATGACAGATATGGTCACTATCAGGACTATGGTGATAGTCTCAGAGGGTCACACCTGTGTCAAAACTTGTCAAGTTGTACTTTAAATACACTCGGTTTAGCAAATGTAAATTATACATTGTGTGTGTGTGTGTGTGTGTGTGTGTGTGTTTGTAGCTCAGGGGTATGTGACCCAGACCGTAGGCTGCAGGGTTCCTCTGTCCATGGAATTTTCCAGGCAAGAATACTCTAGTGGGTTGCCATTTCCTCCTCCAGGGGATCTTCCCAATCCAGGGACTGAACCCTGGTCTCCTTTATCTCCTGCACTGCATGCAGATTCTTTACTGCTGAGCCATCAGGAAAGCCACAGATATTATACCTTAGTAAAGCTTTAAAAAATAGCTCAACTTAAAGATCTCTATGGCCCAGTCTTTTTGACAGAGAGCTATGGCAACCACACACTCCCTCATCTCTCTATCCCCTGGGGGGCGGGGGTGGTTGTCAAACTTGCATCAGTGCCAACAAATATGGTGAGTAATAGAGAACATTTCCACTGAAAGTCAAGAGCCACAGCCAGGGACTGCTGCTGCTGCTGCTAAGTCACTTCAGTCGTGTCTGACTCCATGCAACCCCATAGACAGAAGCCCACCAGGCTCCCCCATTCCTGTCCAGGCAAGAACACTGGAGTGGGTTGCCATTTCCTGCTCCAATGCATGAAAAGTGAAAGCAAAGTTGCTTAGTCGTGTCCAACTCTTAGCAACCCCATGGACTGCAGCCTACCAGGCTCCTCCATCCATAGGATTTCCCAGGCAAGAGTATTGGAGTGGGTTACCACTGCCTTCTCTGACAGCCAGGGACTAGACCCCCCTTTAATTTCTTCCAGTCCATGTGATAATGGCCTTGAGATGCACAATACAGAGGGACTATCACTTTTACATGGACATTTGTGGATGCACATTTAGAAGCAGCACATTACTTACACTAGTTGGCTGCAGTTCTCCTCTCCCTACAAATCAGTGTTTCTGCACCAGTTATGGACCCAGTGGTATTACAACCAGTTACAATAATCAGGGAACATGGCTCTCTGCAGAACTGGGGAAGATTTCCCTCCACAGTGCTGAAACACCCTGGGATCTCTCTGTTTAGTAAGGAAAAAAATTAATGTTATGCTCAGAAGCACTTGAGATTCTCACATCTGCCTGCTTCTCAGTGTCACCTGGCAGACTCCTAAAACAAAGCCTCCAGGCTTCAAGTGAAAACCAGAAATCCCTGCAATCTTTTCTAGGAAGCTGCAGCTGCAAGACAGACCTGGTCATAACTGGCAAGCTATTGTCAACATACCGTCCCCCCTCAGACAGAAACTTTGAGACCCCTAAAAACTGTTCTCCCCTTTATGCTTACACAGCACAAATCTGTGAACTACCTGCACAGTAAATAGAATGTCCAAGATGAAAGCGGACTTAAGACCTTAGAAGGTCTCGAGTATTGTATGAGCCAAAGCAACCTGTAGCAAGTATTTATTCATCACTTTGAAGCAGCTGGAAAACCTTATTACTAATATCACATGAGATCAACACATCCCTACTGCTATTCTCTGCAAGCTGCCAGCTGAACTTCTGATAGTTTCTGGGCTGACACTGACCAGGTCCATGTTCAAGATAGTCATGGAGGGGTGAAAGTTGGCACCGTAGGCCTCGAGTGACTCCTAACTTGGCTAAAACATGGGAGGACACAGTAAGTCTCCCTGAGCACACTGGGTGGACTTGCCAAGTGCTAGATGTGAAATGGCTTTGACCACAGAGTGACATATATGTGGGTAGAACCCTGGAGAGGTTAGAGACTGCAACATAGCCACACATTTCCCACAAAATAATGAGGAATCGTTCCTCACGATTACCAATAGCTATGCAGATGTCTGGGAGCTAATTCAGAAAGATGAATCCTTAGCTTCCTTTTATATCCTTATACTGAACAAGAAAACTGCACATTCCCTAAACATCTAAGACCTTTCTCTAGTGTGAACTCTCTGATGTTGAGAAAGGGTAGATTTCCGCATAAAAAATTTCCCACATTCTCTACACTCATAAGGTCTTTCCCCAGTGTGACCTCTCCGGTGTTGACTAAACTGGGAACTGTCTCTAAAGGACTTCCCACATTCACTGCACACGTAAGGCCTTTCTCCTGTGTGAACTCTCTGATGGTAACGGAGTTTGGAGCTAGAGATAAATGATTTCCCACATTCACTGCACTCATAAGGCCTATCTCCTGCATGAACTCTCTGATGATAACGAAGGGTAGAACTGGAGGTAAAAGATTTCCCACATTTGCTGCATTCATAAGGCCTTTTGCCTGCATGAACTCTCTGATGATAAGAAAGGGTGGCACTACTAGTAAAAGATTTCCCACATTCACTGCACACATAAGGTCTCTCTCCTGTGTGAACTCTCTGGTGTCGAATCAGTATAGAGCTATTTGTAAAGGACTTCCCACATTCGTTGCACTGATAAGGCTTTTCTCCCCTGTGAACTCTCTGATGATAACCAAGACCAGAGATAGAGGTGAAAGATTTCCCACATGCACTACACTCATAAGACCGTTCTGTGTTATGAATTTTCTGGTGTGTTGAGAGGGAAGATTTTTGGCTAAAAGACTTCCCACATTCAGCACACTCATAAGGTCTTTCTCCAGTGTGAGCTCTCTGGTGTTTATTGAATTGCGATCTATCCTTAAAGGATTTCCCACACTCACTGCACTCATAAGGCCTTTCTCCAGTGTGCACTCTGTGATGATAACGGAGGCTGGCACTAAAAGTAAAAGATTTCCCACACTCACTGCACTCATAAGGTCTTTCTCCTGTGTGAACTCTCTGATGATAACGGAGGGTAGAACTAGAGGTAAAAGACTTACCACATTCACTGCACTCATAAGGCCTTTTTCCTGCATGAACTCTCTGATGATAACATAGCGTGGAGCTGGAGGTAAATGATTTCCCACATTCACTGCACACATAAGGCTTTTCTCCTGTATGAACTCTCTGGTGTTGAATGAGTGTCCATCTATTGTTAAAAGATTTCCCACATTCACTACATTTGTAAGGCCTTTCTCCTGTGTGAACTCGCTGGTGTAAAAGCAGGTTATTCCTTCGGATAAAGGATTTTCCACATTCATTACACTCATAAGGCCTTTCTCCAGAATGAACCCTCTGATGATAATGAAGGTCAGACTTAGAGATAAAAGATTTCCCACATTCATTGCACTCAAAAGGCCTTTCTCCTGTGTGAATTCTCTGATGATAACGGAGGGCAGAGCTAGTAGTAAAAGATCTCCCACATTCATCACACCCATAAGGCCTTTCCCCAAGGTGACCTCGCTCATGATACTGGAGGGTGGAACTACAGGAAAAAGATTTCCCACATTTATTGCACACATAAGGCTTTTCTCCTGTGTGAATTCTCCGGTGTCGAATGAGCGTCCACCTATTGTTAAAAGACTTCCCACATTCAGTGCACTCATACGGTCTTTCTCCAGTGTGGACTCGGTGATGATAACGAAGGCTAGAGCTAAAAGTAAAAGATTTCCCACATTCACTACACTCATAAGGCCTTTCTCCTGAGTGAACCCTTAAATGTATAATTAGGTTATTTTTTCGGGTAAAGGATTTCCCACATTCACTACACTCGTAAGGCCTTTCTCCAGTGTGAACTCTATGATGATAACGGAGAGCAGTACGAGTGATAAAAGATTTCCCACATTCATTACACTCATGAGGCCTTTCTCCAGAATGAACTCTCTGATGATAACGGAGGTCAGAGCTGGAGATAAAAGATTTTCCACAGTCACTGCATATGTAAGGTCGTTCTCCAGTGTGGGATCTCTGATGATAACAGAGTGCAGACATTGAAGTAAAAGATTTCACACAGTCACTACACTTATAAGGCCTTTCTCCAGTTTGAACTCTCCTATGTGGAATGAATACTGAGCTATGGCTAAAAGATTTCGAACATTCACTGCACACATAACTCTTTTCTCCACTGCACCATGAGTAGGGAGAAATGAGGACAGATTTGTGACTTAAGGATTTCCCACATTTGCTGCACTTGTACTGCCTTGCCCCAGTATGAATTCTTCGATGTTTATAGAGAATTGAGCTTTGCCTAAAGGATTTCCCACATTCACCACACACATGAAGGTTTTTTCCAGCGTGCACTCTCTGGTGCACAACAAATGAGGATTTGTACCTGAATGCTTTCCCACATTCACTGCAGACAAAACAAGGTATTCCAGTATGGACACCCTGATTCTGAACAAGTGTGTGTTTGGGGCTGAGGGCTTTCTTGCGTTCTCCTGAGGTGTGAAGACTTCTGCTCTGTAAAGTTGACTCACACTGGGTAACTGTGTTTGGCTTCTCCACATTATGAGTGGTCTGTTGCTGCAGGTGTCCCATAATGGTCGGGAAGTCCTTTTCAAATTCCCTGTAGGTAAATGGCTTCTGTAACACAAGGAATCTGCAGCTCTTGAAAAACTTGGCCTCATCCACACTACTTCTGAGGGTTTTCTCTCCCATGTGTTCCTGGTGCTGCTGAAAATTTGCACTAAAACAAAACTGTTTCACACATGCTCCACACCTCAACAGTTTCTGGGTGTGTTGTGTTTCCTGGTGCTCAGCCAAGTGGAAAACTTTTTTCAAGACTGGACCACAAGTCTCACAGGGGTGGATCTTCTGGGAAGACAAAGCTGCCTTTGGAGTCCTAGCCTGTGACACTTCTAGAGAAGTGATCTGTTCAGAAGGTGTCTCTGCATTCTCTGTTCCACAGCAGCAACCTGAACAGAAAGAAATGCAGGTCAAGTACATATTGACTATAGAGAAGGGTCCAGCTCATCACTAATGTGTACCTATCTAATCCAGGTATGAGTCTATGAAATGCTTTTCAAGAAACAGAACTTGGAATTCAGTTGGAAGAACAACCAACTGTTGTGCATTACTGAGCCTCAAGGTCACACAATAGTGGAGACCTCATCAGGAGAAAAAAACAAAAACAGGGTAGGACACACGGAAGAGAGGCAGGGTCTACAATTCACTTCTCTTCCAGTGGCTTCCTGTAGGACTTTTCTGCTGAGACTGGTCATCTAAGCTCATTAAAATCCCACAGCAACATCAGCTGCTATTCGAAGTCAATTCAGGGAAATGTGAACATATCATAGCACAATCAATGTTGGTAAGTACTACAGAAAGGGTAGTGAGAGAAATAGGAGAGATGTGGAGTCCAGAAAGGAGCAAAGTCCAGAGATATGGAGTCCAAATAATAAGTCCAGATTACCCCTGGGCTAAAGTCACAGTAGGAATGACAAGCAGTACAACTGACAAGTCAGTCAAGTGTTAACAATGGAAAAGAAAAGATAGAAGTAGTATGGCCATGCACTGGAAATGGCACCTAAACCCCAGTTGAACAAAGACAGGTTCCTGCTATGATCTGAACCCAGACTGACGTCATATTCTCCTCAGCTGCCATTCACCAGGACCAGGCCCCCTCTGCGCCCACCTCACCATGACTGGAGTCATGTCAATCCTGGGACATCTATAAGCACTAGTCCAGCGACTACATAGGACATGCAGGATAAGAACCCTAACAGAAAAGCAGGACAGGCGAACAGCCTGCACCGTCACAAAGCAACTCAGCACATAACCGATGCACCACTGCTTAGTATACCACTGTGTCTCACAAAGCGAAGTCAACACTGAGACAGACTATTCAGTAACTGGGACCCTAGAAGTGCTGCTGCCTTGCATCTATTCACATCCTAGAGTCCAGATCTATATCTGCTCCACAGAATCCACACATCAGACACCAATGCCATCACCACTATGACGCATCCCCCCTCTAAGAGCCAAACTCCACATTAAGAGGGACCCCCTCTTAAAACATATCCCAAGGGAGAAAGAAATCAGGAGAGCCCTAGCAGTCTTCTCTATTACTGTGGACACCCACGGCTCTAGCTACTGAGGACCCTGCAGTCTGTGCTGACACTGACCTCAGGTGACAGACCTGCAAACACAAAGCCACTGGGCTTTGTTGTGGGTGCAGCAGCCACTGTCCATCAAGCTAGCACACTCACACCCACACAGAGGTGAAGATCTTGCCCACCAAAACCTTATGTGAAGCCTGAAAGAAATGCCTGCTCCATGAAATGTACTAATCAACATGAGGCTTCAGGAAACACAAACACAATAATCGAGGAAACATGACACCTCTGAAGGAACAATAATCAGTTGCCCCAAAGAAATGGAGCTCTACAAGCTGTCAAACAAAAAATTTATAATTGTTTATTTTTTTAACCTTTAAAAAATATATTTATTTTTTAATTGAAGGATAACTGCTTTACAGAGTTTTGTTGTTTTCTGTCTAACCTCAACATGAATAAGCCATAGGTATGCATATGTTCCCTGGCTCTTGAACCTTCCCCCTCCCACCTCCCTCCCCATCCCACCCCTCTAGGTTGACACAGAGCCCGTTTGAGTTCCCTGAGACATACAGAACATTCCCATTGGCTACCTATTTTACATATGGGAATGTAAGTTTCCATGTTACTCTCTCCATACATCTTATCCTCTCCTCCCTTCTCCCCGTGTCCATAAGTCTGTTCTCTATGTCTGTTTCTCCACTGCTGCCCTGAAAACAAATTCTTCAGTACCATCTTTCTAGATTCCATATATATGTGTTAGTATACAATATTTATCTTTCTCTTTCTGACTCATCTTACTCTTTATAATAGGCTCTAGGTTCATCCATCTCATTAGAAATGACTCAAATGCATTCTTTTTTCTGTCTGGGTAATAGTCCATTGTCTATATGTGCCACAACTTCTTTATCCATGCATTTGTTGCTGGACATCTAGATTGCTTCCATGTTCTAGCTACTGTAAGTAGTGCTGCATGAACATAGGGGTACATGTGTCTTTTTCAATTTTAGTTTCCTCAGGGTATATGCCTAACAGTGGGATTGCTGGGTCATATGGTAGTTTTATTCCTAGTTTTTTAAGAAATCTCCATACCATCTTCCGTAGTGGCTGTATCAATTTACATTTCCACCAACAGTGCAAGAGGGTTCCTTCTCCACACCCTCTCCAGCATTTACTGTTTGTTGACTTTTCAATGATGGCCATTCTGACCAATGTGAGGTGATGTCTCATTGTAGTTCTGATTTGCATTTCTCTATTAATGAGTAATGTTGAGCATCTGTCAATGTGTTTCTTAGCCATCTGTATGTCTCCTTTAGAGAAATGTCTGTTTAGGTCTTTTTTCTCACTTTTTGATTGGGTCGTTTTTCTGGTAATGAATTGTATGAGCTGCCTGCATATTTTGGAAATTAATCTTTTGTCAGTTGTTTCATTTGCTATTATTTTCTCCCACTCTGAGGACTGTCTTTTCACCTTGTTTATAGTCTCCTTTGCTGTGAAAAAGCTTTTAAGTTTAATTAGGTCCCACTTGCTTACTTTTGTTTTTATTTCCGTTATTCTAGGAGGTGGGTCATAGAGGATCTAGCTTTGATTTATGTCATTGAGTGTTACGTTTTCCTCTAAGAGTTTTAAATTTTCTGGTCTTACATTTAGGTCTTTAATCCATTTTGAGTTTATTTTTATATATGGTGTTAGGAAGTATTCTACTTTCAATCTTTTACATGTAGCTGTCCAGCTTTCCCAGCACCACTTATTGAAGAGACTGTCTCTGCCCCATTGTATATTCTTGCCTCTTTTGTCAAAATTAAGGTACCGATAAGTGCATGGGTTTATTTCTGGGCTTTCTATCTTGTTCCATTGGTCTATATTTCTGTTTTTGTGCCAGTACCATACCGTCTTGATCTGACCAGGCCACAAGACATGCAGGCTTTTAGTTCCCCAAGCAAGGATGGAAACCATGCCCCCAGCAATGAAAGCACAGAGTCTTAACTACTGGCCGGCCAGGGAAGTCTCTCACAATAATTGTTTTTTTTTTTTCTTAATTTTTATTGGCGTATAGAGTATAGCTGATTAACAATGTTGTGACAGTTTCAGGTGGAGAGCAAAGGGACTCAGCCATTCATATACAATATATCTATTCTTCCCTAAGCTCCCTCTCATTCAGGCTGCCCCATAACACTGAGCAAACTTCCCTGTGCTCTACAATAGGCCCTTGTGGTTATCCATTTTAAATATAGCATTGTATATAAGTAGTGGAAAAGGCAATGGCACGCCACTCCACTACTCTTGCCTGGAAAATCCCATGGGTGGAGGAGCCTGGTAGGCTGCAGTCCATGGGGTCGCTAAGAGTCAGACACGACTGAGTGACTTCACTTTCACTTTTCACTTTCATGCATTGGAGAAGGAAATGACAATCCACTCCAGCATTCTTGCCTGGAGAATCCCAGGGACGGGGGAGCCTGGTGGGCTGCCATCTATGGCGTCGCACAGAGTCGGACACGACTGAAGTGATTTAGCAGCAGCAAGAGCAGCATACAAGTAGATCCCAAATTTCATAACTACCCATTTGCCCCATTTTCCCCACTCAGGAACCATAAGTTCATTCTCTAAGTCTCACAATAATGGCTTTAATGAAGCTCAGTAAGCTAGGAGNTTTAGCAGCAGCAAGAGCAGCATACAAGTAGATCCCAAATTTCATAACTACCCATTTGCCCCATTTTCCCCACTCAGGAACCATAAGTTCATTCTCTAAGTCTCACAATAATGGCTTTAATGAAGCTCAGTAAGCTAGGAGAAAACATAGAGAGACAATTCAACAAAATAAGGAAAGTGATATACAAGTAAAATAAGGTTTTAAACACAGGTTCAAAAAATATGAAAAAGAACCAAACAAATTATGGTGAAGAGTATGATGAACGAAATGTAGAGCATTAATAGCTAATTTGATCAATCAAAACAATGATTATGAAATGGAAAGTAGGTCTTTGAAATTATTCAGTCAAAGGAGAAAAAAGATAAAACGACTAAAAAGAGTAAAGAAAAAAGTCTACATGAATTATAGGACACTGTTAAGCAAAATAATACTTGCATGATGGAGAATTCTGAAAGAGATGGGAATACCAGACCACCTGACCTGCCTCTTGTGACACCTATATGCAGGTCAGGAAGCAACAGTTAAAACTGGACATGGAATAACAGACTGATTCCAAATAG
>SJYA01009672.1:0-14573 GCA_006410615.1 Neotragus moschatus
TAATGACCACAGAGCTCGTCAAATGAGTTCTGTTAATGTCAATCTGAACTTCCTTTTTTCAGGCAAGAATACAGGTGTGGGTTGCCACTTTCTCTTGGATCTTCCCAAGCCAGGGATCGAGCCCACGTCTCCTGCAATGGCAGGTGGGTTGTGCCACTGAGCCACCAGGGAAGCCCTCAGTGTTGTTTGTTAACTCCATAATGAATGAAAATATAAATGGCATATCTCAGCTTTCATTCCCAAATGGCTCTGAACTATTACCATGACCATTTTCGCACTTCAAATTATTGTTATTCTTACTTACCAGACCCAGTGTTCTGACTTGCATTGTTCAATAACCAAACTGAAAATGAAGCCTAGACCTGGAATTTGAATGTAGTTAACTTAAAGCTCAACATTCAGAAAACTAACATCATGGCATCTGGTCCCATCACTTCATGGGAAAAAGATGGGGAAACAGTGGAAACAGTGTCAGACTTTATTTTGGGGGGCTCCAAAATCACTGCAGATGTTGACTGCAGCCATGAAATTAAAAGATGCTTACTCCTTGGAAGGAAAGTTATGACCAACCTAGATAGCATATTCAAAAGCAGAGACATTACTTTGACAACAAAGGTCTGTCTAGTCAAGGCTATGGTCTTTCCAGTAGTCATGTATGGATATGAAAGTTGGACTGTGAAGAAGGCTGAGCGCCGAAGAACGGATGCTTTTGAACTGTGGTGTTGGAGAAGACTCTTGAGAGTCCCTTGAACTGCAAGGAGATCCAACCAGTCCATTCTGAAGGAGATCGACCCTGGGATTTCTTTGGAAGGAGTGATGCTGAAGCTGAAACTCCATCACTTTGGCCACCTCATGCGAAGAGTTGACTCATTGGAAAAGACTCTGATGCTGGGAGGGATTGGGGGCAGGAGGAGAAGGGGACTACTGAGGATGAGATGGCTGGGTGGCATCACTGACTTGATGGACATGAGTCTGAGTGAACTGTGGGAGTTGGTGATGGACAGGGAGGCCTGGCGTGCTGTGATTCATGGGGTCGCAAAGAGTCGGACACGACTGAGCGATTGAACTGAACATTCCCTCTGTATTTCACAACGAGGCTTCTAAATGGTTACGCGTTCTTTATCCAACACTTGTGTACTTGAAAAGAATTGTAAAGACTGTGATAGTCTTGTGTTTCTGTTTTTCATTGTGTTAATCCCAGTGGAAGCATCTTGTGAAGTTGTCTTCTAATTTTTTTTTTTAACATTACTGGCTAATCAGGTTTAACTGCTAAAGTCATTTAGTTAAATGTGAAGAGATCTCTTTTATATACATGGTGATTGTGCTTACTCACTTAGTTGTGCCCAACTCTTAGCAACCCCACGGACTGCAGCCCCCCAGGCTCCTCTGTCCATGGGATGCTCCAGGCAAGAACACTGGAGTGGGTTGCCATTTCCTCCTCCATGGGGTCTTCCCAGCCCAGGGATCGAACCAACGTCTCTTGCAGCTCCTGCATGACAGGTGACTTCTTTTACAGCTGCATCACCCCCACGGAAGCCCCTCTTTCAGTTTTTCTTAGCTAATTTTTCTTATTCGGATTTAGGTGGATTTTCATTTTTGCTCTGCAAGTCTGTCATCTCATTCTGATGAGTCACTCCGTGATAAACCAACCATCTATTCCTATGTTTAACCCCAACTTAGACACTCATTTTTCTACATTGCTGGATTCTACTTAAAATATTTAGCTAAGCATTTTTACACAGAGATTTACTATGGGTATTCATCTACAGCTGCCTTTTACTGTAATGAATTTTTCATGCTGTGTTGGTAAAATACTCACCTCCTCAAAGGAGTTCAAGAGCATTTTCTCATCTTCTATTTTCTAGGTGACTTTGCATGTACTCTGCATTTTTATTTCATGAATTTTCATTTTATGTTTCACCTGATAGGCCATTTCTTCTTCAAGTCTTCTTTGGAAACTTTTTTTTTTTTAAACTGCAAATTATATTTGTTAAATATACCCAGGCTTATAAGCTAAATGTTTTCTTCTTGCATGAATTTTACTAATTGGCATCATTAACACTTCTTCATTGATTCTCCGAGTTGTCAGATATATTCGTATTAACTTGTTCATAATATTCACTAATTACGACATCAATATTTATGAAGCCCTTAACAGTGACCCTGCTTCATCTATTTGTCTCTTATCTTTTATTTTCCTGACCAGATGGCTAGAAACTACCTAGCTTTGTTGAACTTTCCCAAGGACCAGCTTTTGATTCAATCGGTTTCATCCACTGTTTAACCATTCTTTCTCTCACTGATTTTTCCTTTCCTGGTCTTTATCATTTATTTCCTTCCATTTACTTGGGATTTAATTTGCTCTTATTTTTATGGCTTTAAAATCGGAAGTTTAGCTATTTTTTCTGAGACTCTTCATTTTTTCCCCTAATGCAGGAACCCCAAGCCCATTTTTTCTGCACCTCTCAAATCACAGTATGTTTTGTTTTCATTTTCATTCAGCTCAAAACAGATTTCGCATTATAAACCCCATCCCAAATACACTCATTTTTATGAGAAAAAGAAAAAGTGCAGCTCCCTCATAAAAGAACGGAAGAATAAAACTTACAAAGGGAAAGAATGCCACGTGGTTATTTTCTACAGACCACCAGCTCCAATTCTTTCGAAATTTTTTAAAAAGAGTATTTGTTTGTTTGGGGGCTTCCCTGATGGCTCAGGTGGTAAAGATTTGCAAGACACCATGGTTTGATTCCTGGGTCGGGAAGATTCGCTGGAGAAGGGATAGGCTACCCACTCCAGTATTCCTGGGCTTCCCTGGTGGCTCAGCTGGTGAAGAATCCCCCTGGCAATGTGGGAGACCTGGGTTTGATCCCTGGGTTGGGAAGATCCCCTGAAGAAGGGCAAGGCACATGGGCTCAGTAGTTATGGCTCCCAGGCTCTAAAGCCCTGGCTAAGTAGCTGTGGTCACGGGCTTAGTTTTACCAGGGCGTGCAGGATCTTCCAAGACCAGGGATCGAACCGGTGTTCCCATCAGCAGGCGGATTCTTAACCACTGGGCGGCCCGTGAAGTCCCTAGCTCCAAAGCTTGTGAAAGACAAGGGCAACGGATGACTAATTTCCAGTCTCCCAATCAGCAGACAGGCTGAAACATTTAACACCCAGGACCCAACTGTTCAGAAGCCCCTTCAAACGGAATGGTTTTACCGGGTTATCTTAACTGCGGATCACACCACAGTGAGATAAATTACAGGCTGGTGTTTCCGCCAGCGGAAACCGGGTTTGAGGTTTGCTACATGCAGAGAAGAAATATTTCTCCCCTGGAGTCTTTTCTGCTTCCTCGACTCTCCGACTCTCCGCAGGTGAGCGCAGAGTAACCCGTTCCAAGGAGGATGGTGGTGATTATACTGTCTGACTGGCTTCCCTGTGATGTGGAAACAAATGCAAGCAGGGGGGAAATAGAGAACAATGGCCGGTCAGCGTCTACTTATAGTGTGTTCTCCCCTAATTTACGGTGTCCTGGGTGGAAGACCGATCTGTTGAGTCTACCGGCGGGCTTCGAGCCATGCTCTTCATCTCCATTTATCCCCTCAGGAATTTCTTTTTTTTTTTTTTTTTTTAATACACCATCTTTATTGGTTTCTTTATATCCTCCATTTCATTTTCTTTTAATTTTTATTTTTTAGTTTGTTTTGCTTTACAGTACTGTATTCATCTTGCCATACATTGACATGAATCAGCCATGAGTGTATATGAGCTCCCCTCCACCCTCCCACCCCATACCATTTCTCTGGATCATCCCCGTGCATCAGTCCCAAGCATCCTGCATCCTGCATCCAACCTAGACCGGCGATTCGAGGAATTTTCTTTCTTTTTTTTTTTTTTTAATCAGAATCTGTGATTTTCAACTATAGCTCAGTGGACATTTTTTCCTAGATCTTTGTATGAAGTTAACGTGTGATTTTTTTTTATTATTGCTAAAGTTTTTATTGGAGTATAGCTGATTTACAGTGTTGTGTAGTTTCAAGTATACAGCAAAATGAATCAGTTCACATATACCCACTCTTTTTTAGACCCTTTTCTCGTATGGGCCATGGCATCGTTCTGAGTGACACTCCCCATGCTATACAGTAGGGCCATATTAATCATCTATTTTATATAGTAGTGTGAACACCCCAGTGTCGGTCTTGCACTTTACCTCTCCCCTCCACTTATCTCCAGGTAACCGTAAGTTTGTTTTCTACATCAGACCTCTATCTCTGTTTTGTAGATAAGTTCATCTGTACCCCGTTTCTTTAAGATTCCACATATAAAGTTAATGCCTTTTAATAGGGCAACATAAAAGATACCCTACATTCAACTTGTAGACATTTAACTAAATGTGGCTGTTCAGTCACTAAGGAGTGGTTCTTTGAGACCCCATGGACTGCAGCACACCAGGGTCCCCTAGCCTCCACTATCTCCTGGAGTTTGCTCAAACTCACGTCCGTTGAGTCGGTGATGCCATCCAAACATCTCATCCTCTGTCGTCCCCTTCTCCTCCTGCCCTCAATGTTTCCCAGCATCAGTGTCTTTTCCAATGAGTCAGCTCTTCACATCAGGTGGCCAAAGGATTAGAGCTTCAGCTTCAACATCAGTCCTTCCAATGAACATTCAGGACTGATTTTCTTTAGGATGGACTGGTTGGATCTCCTCGCTGTCCAAGAGACTCTCAACAGTCTTCTCCAGCACCACCAGTCAAAATCATCACTTCTTTGGCACTCAGCTTTCTTTCTGGTTCAACTCTCACATCTGTACATGACTACAGGAAAACGTTACAGCTTTGACCATATGGCCCTTTGTCAGCTGACTGATGTCTTTGATTTTTAATACACTGTCTAGGTTTGTCATAGCTTTCCTTCCAAAGAGTAAGCATCTTTTAACTGATTTTGCATTTATTTAAATAAGTATATTTATTCAATTGGATTTATTTCAGTCCAAACATTTGGATATATTTCAGTCCACATATTTATATTTTTTTAATTCAAAATTTAAATTAATGTATTAATCCATAAATAATTCACCGTTGCCGTACTTTCAGCATTAAGAAATGACATACCGCACGCAGATGTCTGAAGACTTGTAATACTTGCGAGATAATAAAGTGATAATTGCCATGAGTATCACATGTGTGCCACAGACATCATTTTCAAATCGGCTTAAAATTCCTAATTCTTTTTTAACGTGTTGGTCTTCACACCTTTAAGGGAATTTTACTATTTATTTCAGCTTCATTTAGGAATAAATGAGAAACAAAATTCTACTTATAAATATAAACTTCACAACATGATCAAATGGTATGCACACCCCTTCTGACAGGATTACCACAACTGAGCTAATTAACACATTCAGCACCCCACTTTGTTACTACTGTTTTCAGTTAAGGGAAATATTCACGTGATCTTGATCTGATGTCAATTTCTGATTAGGAACAGCTGATGACGACAAACGGAATGTCCACATAAAAATACACGTTGCTCATATTTTCAGACACCCTCTTTCTCTCTTCTGAGTGCAGTGTAAAATGAAGATTTTAAAGGAGCAGTCATTTGATAACGAGAAAGAATAAAGCTCAAAAGTAAGTGTATCTGCACTTGGGGAAACCGGGTTATGTTTGTTGGAGCATGACTATAAATTGCAAACCTTGGTAGAAAACCACATAGCAATTCTGGGTTAGGAATACAGACCCCCCAGAGAAGGCGGCTCAAATGGCAAAGAATCTGCCTGCAGTGCAGGAGACCCCAGTTTGATCCCTGGCTCAGGAAGATCCCCTGGAGAAGGGCAAGGCAACCCAGTCCAGTATTCCTGCCTAGAGAATCCCATGGACAGCAGAGCCTGGCACGCTACAGTCCATCTGGTGGCAAAAAGTCAGACACGACTGAGCGTCTTAAAACACAGACACACATTTGAACAAATACACGTCCAGGGAAGATCACAGAGTTCGGATGCATCACTACGAAAGCTGGAAGCAGTTCAGATGATCAGCAGCAGCTGAAGAATATACCAAAGGTGGTCCCTACCTTCCATGGGATGCAGGTCACATGCAGAAAAATGCGTCCCGACAAATGTTTTGAAAACACGAGCTGAGTTACATGAGCCAGACACACAAGAGCAAGTCCAGACACGCAAGACACAAGGAATAATTGCATCACTATGGAAGCTCCTCAAGAAGACCTACAGGGACAGAATGCACACTGCTGACTGCCAGGGGCTGCAGAGATTTTTTTTTTTTTGCAGTTACCCATGGTCCCAGAAGATCCCACATACCGTGCAGCAACTAAGCCTGAACATTGCAATGACTGAGTCTGCTTGCTACAGCTACTGAGGCCCGTGTGGCTACAGTCTGTGCTCTGCAATGACAAAACCCACCGCGGTGAGACGCCCAAAGCCTGCACAGCGAGAGAGACCCAGCACAACCAGCACAACAGGTGATGAAAAGAAAGCCGTTCCGTTTTCTCTTTGCCAGCTCCAGGCAGACCCTGGTCTGCCGTCCCATGTCCTTGGGTTCGGCATTGCTACGGCTAGAACAGCAAAGTCTGCACATGCTCGCTGACAATGGCAAAGTCAGAACAGAATGGGGAAGATCGACGGCTTTCTGACTGCAAGCCGGTAATGTCAGGAAGGGCGGAATGTGCTACCCGAAGTGTGACTCTGCTCCCAAGAAAGGCACAGCCTGCCGTGTGGAGAGCTTCCTGCTATATTCTGAGCTTCCCTGGACTATGTAACAGCGTCCTGAGACCCACGTTTGCGTCTAAGAGCAGAAGGGGGATCTTCTTTTTCATTTCCAACGGCATGACAACACACATAGACACATGATCGTGAAGCCAGCTGCCGTTCCATCCAAAGTAAAACGGACTTTGTCTCCTACCCTGTTGGTGGGGATGCAAGTTAGCGCAGCTGCTATGGACAAGAGTTGGGAGGTTCCCTGAAAAACTAAAAGTAGAAGTATCATACGACTGGGCATATATCAGACAAAACCATCATTCAAAGAGATGAGTGCAACCCCATGTTCATGGCAGCACTGTCTGCAACAGCCAAGATGTGCAAACCACCTAAGTGTCCATCAACAGATGAATGAAAAAGATGTGATTCAGCCGTGTCCAACTCTTGCGACCCTGTGGACCGCAGCCGGCCAGGCTCCTCTGTCCATGGGATTCTCCAGGCAAGAATACGGGCGGGGGATGCCATTTCCTTCTCCAACAATGGAATATCACTCAGTCATTTAAAAAAAAAAAAAAAGAATGGAATAATGCCACTTGCAGGCACCATGGATGAACCTAGAGATTGTCATTCGAAGCAAAGTAAACCAGACAGATAAGATCAATATGACATGCTATCACTTATATGGGGAATCTGGAAAGAAGCGATTCGAGGAACTCATAAAACAGAAGCAGATTCTCAGACTTACAGAATGGATTCATGGTTGCTGAAGGGGAAGGACGGGGGAGGGACAGTCAGGGAATCTGGGAGGGACATGGACACACTGCTGCATTTAACATGGAGAACCAGCAAGGACCTGCTGTCCAGCACAGGGAACTCTGCTCAATGCTCTGTAATAACCTTATGGTCACCAGGGGGAAGGGTGGGGGAAGGGAGAGTCAGGGAGTCTGGGATGGACATGGACACACTGCTGTATTTAACATGGAGAACCAGCAAGGACCTGCTGGGCAGCTCAGGGAGCTCTGCTCAGTGTCACATGGCAGCCTGGCTGGGAGGGGAGTTTGGGGAACAATGGTTACATGTATATGTATATGCCTGAGTCCCTTGCTGTCCACCTGAAACCATCACAACATTGTTAACTGACTGTGCCACAATACAAAATACAGTTTTAAAAACTTTAACAAAACGGAGTTTGTGTTGTAACAGATGGCGTGATGTTCTCTGAATTGGATTTTATCAAAATATGCTGTAGGTTCTCAGACGTTTCAAGATCAAACTGTCTGCACAAGAATACTGATTTAATGCAAACAAAAGGTCTAGTGAAATGAAGCCCAATGGAGTTACGCACAAACCATGAATTGCTTCATCAGAAACATTCTCAAGTGTTTTTGTTACACATTTTAATAAGAATTCCTCCTTTATCTTAGGGTTCACTCTCATAAACAAGAAAAAAAATCGAACATTAAAAACTATGCAAAAGATAGTGCAATTTCAAATATTCCTAAATTCCATTTTAATTTAAAAAGTCTTGATTTTGAAATTTTATTTACGATGAAGCCATTTGAATCCTTTCTCATGATGACCCTCTCCAAACGTTTCTTGGTTAAGCGTGTTTGCACTGATTTTCAAATTTCAAAGTGCTCATTTTACTGAGGCTCTGAACATTCTGCACTGTGAAAACATTTAATGGTTCTTCAGGCTGCTCCTAAAGCTACTGAAAAAATGGGTAGGAACACGCACACTGGCAGGACCCTAGGAGATCATAAAGCCTACATTAACGCTAGAAGGTGAAGTTCCATTTTAACATTTGCTCTAATCTGCTTTTCTAATTTATGGTAAATAACTGTTCCCAGTTAACCAGCACAGCAGTCTCTAAACAAGCTATAAAGCAAATCTGATACAGGTCCAGAAGGCTCAGAAACACTGTACATGCAAACTGCTATGCCTAAGATAAACAAGACACAAAGGAGAACACAGCCAACAACTTGTAAAAACTTTAAATGGATTATAAGCTACAGAATACTGAGTCACTGTGTTGTCCACCTGGAAGGGATATCGTATTATACATCAACTCCAATGTTTAAAAAGTCCATAAAGGCACAACTGAAGATGCTGTCGGACATCCATACGAAATAGGGTGATGCTTAACCTTTCGGAAAAGAGTGCGGATACTGAGGAAGGTCTGGGTTGGAGACCAGAGTCTGGGAGCAGGTTTTGGAAGGAGCTGAGTACACAGTGTTAGCAAAGACGTCACCAGGATGGATGTATGAGATTAAGGTAAAAGTTACGATTCAGAAGGAGTCGGAGCTATTCCAGCATTTTGGTGGCCCTAGTGGTAACGATCCCAGAGGCCAATATAGGAGATGTAGCAGACGCAGGTTCTATCCCTGGGTCGGGAAGATGCCCTGGAGAAGGGCGTGGCAGCCCACTCCAGTATTCTTGCTGGAGAACCCCATGGGCGGAGGAGCCTGGCGGGGCTACATTCCGTGGGGTCCCAGAGAGGCAGACTCGACTGAGCGACTAAGACAAGACTAACTTTGGTAAAGAACCTTTCTGCAACGCGTGAGATGTGGGTTTGACCCCTGAGTCTGGAAGATCCTCTGGAAGAGGGCAAGGCAACCCACTCCAGTATTCTTGCCTGGAGAATCCGATGGACGGAGGGGCCTGGCGGGCTCCAGTCCATGAGGCTGCAAAGAGTCAGACACGACTGAGCATCGCGCACTCACACATACACACACAGACAATATCTTGAGAAGGATAAAGGTAAAGTAGAAGCAGGTTCGACTACAAAGAAATCAGGTTAATACACGTTGAGGCGGGCTTGTGCATGTCTCCATTATAATCTATCGAGAGGATGAAATCCAGGAGAAAATGGAAATGACAGAAAAAGAGAGCATGGATGTCGCTCCCCGACGATCATGAGCCGCATGAAGAGTGATTCCTTCAAAGCAGGTGAGCACAGCACAGGCGCGGAACAAGGAAGAAGGGCAGATGGTGGGGAGAGAGGAGGGGGCCGCTGTGCTTGATGTTTCTGTAGAACTGGGAAGTCTGGTGTTGGCATGGTTAGGACTTGCTGTGAAAGCCAATCTTGTGTGTAAAATGGAAGCTATGACCTGGGGATGTTCATAAATGGAACACAAGGACAGAAAGAAACCAAGGAGCAAGGACTAAAAGAGCAAGTACACGAGGAATAGAAACATACCGAGAAGGGAGTTCTCTTGTATTGTTGGTAGAAATGTAACTTGGTACAGCAGCTATGTAGGGCACTATGGAGGCTCCTGAAAAAACTAAAATATAGCTACCATATGACTGACCCAGAGGGGCTGCCCAGGTGGTCCTAGTGATAAAGAACCCACCTGCCAATGCAGGAGACCCAAGAGATGTGGGTTCATTCCCTGGATCGGGAAGATCCCCTGAAGGAGGGCATGGCACCTCACACCAGTATGCTTGCCCGGAGAATCCCATGGAGAGAGGAGCCGAGTGGGCTACAGTCCATGGGATTGTAAAGAGCTGAGCATGACCTAGCAATTCGACTCTTGGGCATACATGTGGAGAAAACCGTAATTCAGAAAGATACATGCATCCCAGTGTTTACTGAGGAACTATTTACAAACAGCCAAGGCACGGAAGCAGCTTAAATGTCATTCGACAGACAAATGCAAAGAGAAGGTGTGGCCCATGCAGACAATGGAATATTAGTCAGCCACGAAAAAGAAAGAAAGCCTGCCATCTGCAGCCACATGGATGGACCCAGCGATTATCAGCCCAAGGAAGTCAGAGAGAGACAAAAACATACTACATCACTTATAGGTAGAATCTCCACTACGACAACAAAGCGAGTTATTTACAAAACAGAAAGAGACTCTCAGACCTCAGAAATAGAGCTGCCGTTGCCAAGAGGCGAAAGAGAGGAGGGAAGGATGAAGCTGGGGGCTGCAGTTAGCAGAAGCCTATACTGTATGTAGAATGGATCAACAATAAGGTCCTACTGTACAGCATGGGGAACTATATGCAATATCCTGTGATAAACCAGAGTGGAGAAGAATACTGAAACAGGAAAATGCATATCTGTGTATAACTGAGTCCCTTTGCTGTATGGCAGTCACACTGTAAACCAACTATAATGCAATAAATTAACTTAAAAAAAAAAAAACAAAGAAAGAAAAAATCCCACCAACGAAAGAGTGAGGCTCATCTGACCCAGTGGCTTCTGTTGAATCCTCTGTAGTACAGTTTATTATTTTTTCTCTCAAGTCTGATTTCCAATGAAAATTCTTAAATGTAGTGAAAGCGGCAGGGTCGTCTCGCTCCTCGTCAAGCAGAGATGTTCAACCTAAGTCCTTGATTCTGAACAATTAACTCAGGAGGCCTTCATTAATTTTACTTATGAGTGTTTGACATTTCAGTCTCTAAGTCAACATACAAATGCAAATTACATCCTAGAAAATTATCTGGCAATTATGCCGAATCATATAACACACATTAGTATCATTTAACCCGTATATTATGAGCGGAGAATCTGCAGTAGGGGAAAAATATATGCGTTATGGACCCAGTCTCTCCTGTTCAGGCGGGAATCTCCAGCAGCTGATTTTTCACTGGGTCAGAGAAAACAGCGTTCACTGCAGGAGCGAAAGCCTCTCTCAGTTTAACGTGTTGGAGACCTTGTCTTCAAAAGCAAAATTTTGGGGAGACTATTTAAGCTTAAACTGTACTTTGTGTGTGTGGAAGTGTCTTAGTGACTCAGCTGTGTCTGATTCTCTGCGACCCCATGGACTGTAGCCCACCAGGCCCCTCTGTCCAGGTGATTCTCCAGGCAAGAATACTGGAGTGGGTTGCCATGCCCTCCTCCAGGGGATCTTCCTGAGCCAGGGATGGAGCCCAGGTCTTCTGCATTGCAGGCAGATTCTTTACCATCTGACTCACCAGGGAAGCCCCAAATGATAATATGAGAGGTTAGTAACAAAGCTTCCTTTATGGAGAAATCATTCCATCGGTTGTGCTCCCCAGGCATCCAAGTGGTGAAAATCCACCTGCCAAGGCGAGAGACACAAGAGATGTGGGTTTGATCCCTTTCCAGTCCATCTGAAACTACAACACTGAGGCAGTGATTCTCTCCAGCCATCTCATCCTCTGTTGTTGCCTACTTTTGCCTTCAGTCCTTTGCCACATCAGGGTCTTTTCCAGTGAGTCGACTCTTCACATCAGGTGGCCAAAATATTAGAGCTTTAGCATCAGTCCTTCCAATAAACACCCAGGACTGATTTCCTTTAGGATGGACTGGTTTGATCTCCTTACAGGCCAGGGGTCTCTCAAGAGTCTTCTCCACCACAGCGCAAAAGCATCAGCTTTCCTCCGGCGCTCAGCCTTGCTTGTGGTCCAACTCTCACATCCGTACATGACTGCTGGAAAAACCAAAGCTTTGACTAGACGGACTTTTGTTGGTTAAGTAATGTCTCTGCTTTGTAATATGCTGTCTAGGTTGGTCATAGCATTTCTTCCAAGGGGCAAACTATCTCTTATTAATTTCATGGCTGCAGTCACCATCTGCAGTGATTTTGTAGCCCAAGAAGATAAAGTCAATTATTGTTTCCCTATCTATTTGCCATGAAGCGATGGGACCAGATGCCATGATCTTAATTTTATGAATGCTGAGTTTTAAACCAGCTTTCTTGTTGTATGTGTGTGCGTTAGTCGCTAAGTCATTTCTGACTCTTTGTGACCCCATGGACTGTAGCCCGCCAAGCTCCTCTGTCCATGGGATTCTCAAGGCAAAAATACTGGCGTGTGCCATGCCCTCCTCCAGGGCATTTTCCCAGCTAAGGGACTGCACTCAGGTCTCCTGCATTGTGGCCAGATTCTTTACAATCCGAGCCACCAAAGATAATAAATAATTCCCTCATATGAATCTACATATTTTATGTAATTCTGATGCCTCAGAGTAAACGGTAAATGTACACTTTCTAGGGGGGTGACAAGCTTCTCTGAGGTCAGAGAATTCAACATCAGGCATCTCCTTTGCAGAGTAAACACAAAGCTTCAGTATCTGGGTTTCCAGCAGGCTACCTGCCTTACTCCTCCTGACTCCACTTTATCATATACAAAGGCTGCCAGCGGTGGCAGAGTGCCTGAAGATATAAAACCTTCAGGAAGAAAATATATTTCAGTCCCTTATTAATGTTTCAAGGTCTGTGTATTTTTCATGCCTGAGGCATTTTGAATGTTATGAAACGCAGGCATGAAAGATGGTAGACAAATATATCCCAGGCTATACATCACATTTGGTGGTTCTCGGTGGAAAAACTAGCAGTGTTTCTGGGAAGGTGATGATGTCAGTTTGCAGACATCTTTATAAAAGTGAAAGTGTTAGTCGCTCAGTCCTGTCTGACTCTCTGTGACCCCACGGACTACAGCCCGCCAGGCTCCTCTGTCCATGGGATTCTCCAGGCCAGAATACTGGAGTGGGTTGCCATGCCCTCCTCCAGGGCATCTTCCCCACCCAGGGGCTGAACCCAGGTCTCCCACATGGCAGACAGAATCTTTACCATCTGAGCCACCAGGGAAGCCCAGACATTTTTAAACCTACTTCTAATGATATTATTCTTTGGGTTGGCACTGATCCATGTCTGCAGACTTTGCCCAAAGGAAATCTGACCCAGAGTTTACTTAGTGAAGCTGTAATTTTTTTTTTTTTTTACATTTGCTTTGCTGGGAATTCTAGAGAAGGAAAGCTGTAGATGATTTCTGCTAACAGAAACACAGAGAAGGCGATGGCAGCCCACTCCAGTATCTTTGCCTGGAGAATCCCAGGGATGGTGGAGCCTGTTGGGCTGCCGTCTATGGGTTGCACAGAGTCGATCACGACTGAAGCGACTTAGCAGCAGCAGCAGCAGCAGCAGCAGATACACAGATGGATTNCAGAAACACAGAGAAGGCGATGGCAGCCCACTCCAGTATCTTTGCCTGGAGAATCCCAGGGATGGTGGAGCCTGTTGGGCTGCCGTCTATGGGTTGCACAGAGTCGATCACGACTGAAGCGACTTAGCAGCAGCAGCAGCAGCAGCAGCAGATACACAGATGGATTTGAGGTGGTCCTTAAACTGTGTTTGTTGGGCTTCAAAGGGGGTAGCGTCTTACTGAGAAACAGAAATAATGGCCATGATGCAGTATATATGCATTTATTCAACACGAAAGTCATCTCCTCATAAACCTCTAGGAAAGAACGACCCTGATGGTCCAGTGGTTGACAGTCTGCCTGGCCACGCAGGGGACAGGGATTTGATTCCCACTCAGGGAACTAAAATCCTACACGACCTGGGAAAACTAAGCCAGCATCACAACAAAAGATCAGGCATGACTCATGAAGACGCCAACCGCCGCCACTAAGACCTCACAAAGCCAAAGACACAAAAATTTTTTTAGAAAACAGGCTATATAGAAATGAGAAACACACATGTACGCAGACATGTCCCTCTCACAACGTTCTCCTGCCCCCAGTAGACCAGAACTTTCAAAGGGGCCACGTTGGGCGTTCCAGGAAATATTTGCTCAAAAACGATTTAAAACAGCAAACAGTCGCTCTATGACATTTTTAGATACGATATAAAAGTTTATAAAATGTTTAATCATCTACGGTTAGAAAAAAGTTTTCTAGGATGGGCTTCAATGTCAAAGTGGTTAAGCACGCAAGTTCAGTTCTGCCGAGGTCCAGCCCCGGTGGGTCCAGGGTGATTCGAAGGTGGAGACGGAGTCGGCGTCCCAGTAAAGACTTATTTAGAGGGATTAGAAAATTAGCAGAGGAAAGAGGTTGAATAACTTGGCTTACGTGGAATACCAATCACCACCTACGTAGGCCACAGGCGTCTTTCCGTTCTCCC
>SJYA01009674.1:0-14100 GCA_006410615.1 Neotragus moschatus
CTTATTTTTGCTTTTATTTCCATTACTCTGGGAGGTGGATCATAGAAGATCTTGTGGTGGTTTATGCTAAAGAGGGTTCTGCTTGTGTTTTCCTCTAAGAGGTTTATAGTTTCTGATCTTACATTTAGATCTTTAATCCATGTTGAGTTTAATTTTGTGTATGGTGTTAGAAAGTGTTCTAGTTTCGTTCTTTTATAGGTGGTTGACCAGTTTTCCCAGCCTCACTTGTTAGAGATTGTCTTTTCTCCATTGTATATTCTTGCNAGAGGGTTCTGCTTGTGTTTTCCTCTAAGAGGTTTATAGTTTCTGATCTTACATTTAGATCTTTAATCCATGTTGAGTTTAATTTTGTGTATGGTGTTAGAAAGTGTTCTAGTTTCGTTCTTTTATAGGTGGTTGACCAGTTTTCCCAGCCTCACTTGTTAGAGATTGTCTTTTCTCCATTGTATATTCTTGCCTCCTTTGTCAAAGATAATGTGTCCATAGGTGCATGGATTTATCTTTGAGCTTTCTATTTTGTCCCATTGACCTATATTTCTGTCTTTGAGCCAGTACCATACTGTCTTGATGACTGTAGCTCTGTAGTATAGTCTGAAGTCAGGAAGGCTGATTCCTCTATTTCTATTCCGCTTTCTCTTGAGAGTCCCTTGGACTGCAAGGAGATCAAACGAGTCAATCATAAATGAAGTCAATTCTGAATATTCATTGGAAGGACTGATGCTGAAACTGAGACTCCAATACTTTGGCCACTTGATGCAAAGAGCCGNTTGAGCCAGTACCATACTGTCTTGATGACTGTAGCTCTGTAGTATAGTCTGAAGTCAGGAAGGCTGATTCTTCTATTTCTATTCCGCTTTCTCTTGAGAGTCCCTTGGACTGCAAGGAGGTCAAACGAGTCAATCATAAATGAAGTCAATTCTGAATATTCATTGGAAGGACTGATGCCGAAACTGAGACTCCAATACTTTGGCCACTTGATGCAAAGAGCTGACTCATTAGAAAAGACCCTGGTGCTGGGAAAGATTGAAGGCAGGAGGAGAAGGGGATGACAGAGGATGAGCTGGCCAGATGGCATCACTAACTCAGTTGACATGAATTTGAGCATGCTCCAGGAGGTGGTGAAGGACAGGGAAGCCTGGGATGCTGCAGTCCATGGGGTCGCAAAGAGTTACATGACTGAGCAACTCAGCAACACCCAACAGCACTCTGTCTTCCAGAGATTCTGCTAAGGGCTTATATGCATCATTGTGTTTTATAATTATTACAATCCTTCTGAATCAGTTACTATTTACAGATAAGGGAATTGAGGCTCAGAATGGTTAAATAACTTGCTCATGTCACACCAGCTCATTTCCACTGACACAAGGGAAGAGGCCCATTATTCATTTATTCATTCCACAGTTCTCCTGAAGATAGTATATGCAAGATAGAAATGACTAAGAGCTCATTACCTGGTTTCTCTTAAACTTAGCTTCATTTCTTTCTAATTCGTCCAGCTAGTTTAAGAGTTCCTAGACAAATTATTTACATTGTTTTGAAAAGTCTCAGGGAAGCAATTTTTTTTATGTTTTCTTGGTAACTTGAGTTTCTTAGAACTCCCAAAGATTTCTTAAGTCTAACCTAAGAGCCTTTTGCTACAATTGAAGCCAACTCTTCAAGGAGATGTGGAAGAGCCAGAGGGAAGTCTTTGAGAACAACCTGTCCTCGAAGGAAGGTAGATGTAGTGAGATGGGACCATAGGGTCAAAGAATATTAGTGCTGAGACCTCAGAGGCTAAAGACTGAATTTCCCACTTTACAGGAGAGAAAAGGAGCCTAGGGAGAATGAAACATTTCTCCAAATCACTGAGCTATTCAGTGGCAGAGCTAGAGCCAGAGTCTGAGGCTGCTTATTTTCAAGGACGGAAGAACATGGTGATAAAAACAGCTGAAGCTTTGAAGGGAGGCAGGTCAGGATTCAAACTCTGGTTCTGTATTTTCCAGCTATGAGACTGGGCATGGGCAAGCTTTGCAGTCTTGTATACTTGGTGCCTTGGTATTTTTCATCTATAAAATAGAGCTGATATCTATCTCATTGGGATGCTGTGAGGATTAAATGAGATCATGTATATGAGTTCCTGAGACAGAGTTGGGGTTCAATTGAGGTTCTTTCCGTACTCTGGACCCAGTTCTAATCAACTGAGTTAGCCAATGTAACAAATCACATAAAAACTCAGTGACTTGAGACAATAATACTTATTTATTATCTCTAGCAATTATTGTTGGTCAGGAATTTGAGACTAGCTTGGTTGGGTCCCTCTAGCTTGGTGGTCTTTTATAAAGTTCCAGTTAGATGTCAGCTGTGGCCACATCATCTGGAGGCTTGACTGAGACTGGAACATCAAATGTCTCACTTACATGACTGGCAGTTGGCGCTGACTGGCTGTTGGCCGGGGGTCTGAATTCCCAGAGCACATGGGCCTCTCCACAGGGCTGCTTGTGTGTCTTCCCAATGTGGTGAGCGTGACCATGGTCTGAGTGAGCTACCCAAGAGACCAAAGTGGAACCTGCCGTGTCATTCATTATCAGGAAATCATGCAATTCTGCTGTGTTCTACTGGCCACGCCAGGCCAGCCCTGATTCATGGGGGGAGGAGACAAAGGGTCAAACACCAGGTGAGGCTCACTGGGGGCTGGACTGACACAGCGTCCTATTTCTGGATCCACAGCTGCGCCAAGCTGTCTTATCCCATTTTAACTCCCCGTGTGTTGAGAGTTGAGTTGGTATGTTTCAGCAGCTACTCCTGGCTCCTCAGGGCAGACAAGGGTTGTGCCCCGCTTCGCATTTTCTAGAGTTCTGAGAACGCTGTTTATAATTAGCCAAGCAATAATACCACCGCTGAGCTAACTCCAAGGCTCATCTGCTTGCTTCTCTGGAGGTTTTTAAATAGGGAAGTGCTAATGACACAGTACATTACCTGTCTGTCACTGTTTGGCAGGCAGTGTGGAAATGTGACTAATGTATGGCAAAACCACTACACTATTTTAAAAGTAATTAGCCTCCAATTAAAATGAATAAATTTGTAAAAAATAAATTAATGAAAGGAGGAGTTAATCAGTACTAAAGCAGCTCCCAAGGCATTGTTGCAAAGCAGGTGCCAACGGCTGCCTGGGAAGGCTGAGCTTCCACAGTGCCCGGGGCCTGACAACACACCCTTTGAGTGCTAATGGGCAAGACCCAGGCACAGAGATGGACGAGCTTACTAGGACACATTCCAGGAGGTCCCAGTGCCCTGACCAAACCAGGCTCCTTACCACTGGCATTTTCTCATTCCCTCTGCACTTTGAAGGTGCTGAGTTTGCTCCCACTCTCAACATCATTCTCAGGGAGGAAGCTCATGATGTGTAATCATTGCTAATGTGCTGCTGGGTCTCATCTGTGTGTTTACCTTACCCACCACCAAACCTGTGTCCTAAGTCCAGCCTACTTACTGCTTGTTTCTGTTTGGAGATCTCACAGGCACGCTGAACACTGAACACATAACTTTATTTCCACCCAAATTCGTGAATCCTTTTATGTTTTCCACTTCTATAAATGTCACTGGTGCACACAAGGGCCCTGTGAACCTCCTAGGCATAAAGGCGTTCTGTGTCCCCCATTTCTTAGATTATAGGAAACAGCCTTCATTCAGCCTCCATGACCTTTTCTGAGTTCAAATGGGCAGATTCACGCAGTTGTTAACTAGAAGTTGTTAACTAGTTGTGAGACCAGGGAGAAACAAACAGTCAAGAGCAGCCTTGGGGTAAGGTCCTATTCCCCATCAACAAATACATACAATAATATCTTTGCTCCGCTTACAGATGCTGAGACCCCCCCCCCACCCTCCAGGTGGGAGTAGTTAATGTTGGTCTGCTGTTCATAGCTGGAGAAGGCAATGGTACCCCACTCCAGTACTCTTGCCTGGAAAATCCCATGGATGGAGGAGCCTGGTTGGCTGCAGTCCATGGGGTCGCTAAGAGTTGGACACGACTGAGCGACTTCACTTTCACTTTTCACTTTCATGCATTGGAGAAGGAAATGGCAACCCACTCCAGTGTTCTTGCCTGGGGGATCCCAGGGACGGGGAGCCTGGTGGGCTGCCGTCTCTGGGGTCGCACAGAGTCCAGAAATGACTTAGCAGCAGCAGCAGCTGTTCATAGCAGTAGACCCCAACCAGTTGGACCTGAAGGTTGATGATGCTGACTCCNCACTTTTCACTTTCATGCATTGGAGAAGGAAATGGCAACCCACTCCAGTGTTCTTGCCTGGGGGATCCCAGGGACGGGGAGCCTGGTGGGCTGCCGTCTCTGGGGTCGCACAGAGTCCAGAAATGACTTAGCAGCAGCAGCAGCTGTTCATAGCAGTAGACCCCAACCAGTTGGACCTGAAGGTTGATGATGCTGACTCCTACTTACCTCAACACCAGCCCATCAGAATAAAGTCCACAAGCTAGTCTCCTTGGACAATTACTACAAAACTTTTCATTATCTTCTCCAAGGAAGGACGTACAGTTTCAAGGACATTAGCCCAATGTGGTCCCCTTTGCCTAGGAGTAGAGTAATAAAGCTGTCATTTTCTACTTCACCCAAATCTCTGTCTCTGAGATTCAGTTTGGCACCAGCGTACAGAGAAACTGAGCTTTGACATTAGCACCACCATTTCTCACTTTTGCTCCAGCCAGACACNGCCTAGGAGTAGAGTAATAAAGCTGTCATTTTCTACTTCACCCAAATCTCTGTCTCTGAGATTCAGTTTGGCACCAGCGTACAGAGAAACTGAGCTTTGACATTAGCACCACCATTTCTCACTTTTGCTCCAGCCAGACACACAAATGAGGGCAGGAGGATTAAGAGGGAAGGGCAGGAGGATGGGAGCTTGTGTGTAGGTCTGCATCTCTGACCAGCTTTGACAAAGTGGGCGAGCTTTTGCAATTTCCTCCACTTGATGTCTCCATGTCTTCTTTAGTAGTGGAGCTATCAATAGACACAATCTACAGAGTTTGTTAGAATTAAATAAGATGCTTTATGCCTGTTATATAGCAAGAGCTCAGTCAGTGCTCTAAGAATCATTAGGCTCTTTGGATTCTAGCTCCTAAAGATTTCCTGAATTCATCTGCTTCTTCACATTTGCCACCACCCAGCCTGGGTCACCATCATTACTCAGCTGGACAAGTGCTTCCTGATGGAATCTCTGCAGCCAGGAAGACATTTTAAAAGTACAGATATGAGTGACGTCACATCCCTCTCGAGCCCACCTCCTTTGTTCTTGGGATTTGGGACAAATTCCTTGCAGGGACCACAGGGCTGTGCAGACTTTTCCTCTGCCTGCCTCTCTAGCCTCATCATCCATTCCCCTTATTGAGTTTCTTTCAGTTCCTCTAATGGACCAGTTATCTCTTACCTCAGGCCTCACACATGCCTTTTCCTCTTCAAAGAAAGCTCCCCCTGTCAAGCCCATTCTCATTGTTCACCATGGATCGTATTGTTGAGAAAGAAAAGGAGAGGCAGGTAGAGGTGAAATCAGATCAGGGTGTTTTATCTCTTCGTTTCAAACTACTCTTAGGCCTTCAGTAGACCCAAGGGTGGAGGTGATATTTGACTCTAGGTGTCTTCATTGAAGAGCTGGGGATGGCAGATTTTTCAGCCAGAGCTGGAGTTTTCCTGGGTGAGTCCTGTGAGACCTCCAGCTGTGCCTCTTTGCCTGGCCCTCACTCCCTTTCAGTTTTTTTAAGTCTCAGTTACACATCGCACGTTTGAGAATGTTTGCAGGAGCTTGGTCTGGCTCTCCTCACCTCTTCCCTCAGTCATGCCTCTTAATCTCCCTTTACCTTCTCCCAGAATCAATTAAGATTTCTGAAATCATGTATCACCCGACAGAGATCGGGCTTACCTCTGTACCCTTGGTGTGTACATAGTGATGGGTGCTTAATAGATGTGTGTTGAAGTAACATATGAATGGGTTGCTACAGATTTGCAAGTCTGTGCTATGAATATCCCAAGGGCCACCAAGGCATCCTATCTGTTGATGGTTTACTGTTATTTCAGAACTGGGTACATACAGCAGATTCTTAGCTTAAGTGTATCTGGCATTTCCTTGGGGAAAAAAAAAGAAAGATAAGTAGAATTCCTATGTTTACCAAACAAATATTTATTGAGCTTTCATATATGCCAGAAAATGTGGGAGACGCAAAGTTGAATATGACATAGTTCTAGGCTTCCTATTGTCATGGAATTTTTGATCAGGAATTAAGTGAGTTATTGAACAAATATTTGTGGAATGAATGAATAAATGATGAATATGGGCTTCCTAGGTGGCTCAGTGGTGAAGAATCCTCCTGCCAAGCAGGAGACACAGGTTCGATCCCTGAGTTGGGAAGAATCCCTGGAGAAGGAAAGGGCAACCCACTCCAGTATTCTTGCCTGGAAAATTCCATGGACAGAGGAGCCCAGCAGGTACAGTCCATGGGTCACAAAAGAGTTGGACATGACTTAGCCACAAAACAACAATGAGTATTTAATGTTAAAAAAGCAAAGCTCTTAAGCATTATAATTGGAGACATCTGAATGTGTGTTGGTACAGTGCAGTAGGAAATCTATCTTCAAATTCACTTATTCTTTTTTTTTCACTTAACCAAATTAGTTACTTACCTATTATACTATTATACTTATCTGTTATCTATTACATTTCAAGTATACTAATTGATTTCTGGATGGGAGCCACCAATTCCACCAAAAAACGTGGAAAAATATCATCGACTTTTGAAGACCAAATCAAATGTCCACACAAAAGAGCTATTTGCAATTTAAATGTGAAGTCACCAGGCTTTGTAATAAACTGGCCAATAAACAAACCCTGGAAATTTCTTGTGAGAAGATTAGGTTTAGTAGCTTCCTTAAATTATAAAAGCAGTAAAAATCTAGGGAATTTCTGACTTGTTTATCCTCCATATGTAAGGTCATAGCATCGATCTGTACTTGGGAAGAGCTGCCAGACCCTTGGGCTTGTTTGTAAACCAACCAGTTTCTGCCTGCACATCAGTGATTTTCAACTTTTACAAACACATTGCCTTTGGAAAATCTGCTGAAAGCAATGAATTCTCTCCCCAAGAAAATGCAGGCCGTCTGTTTTGCACTTAAGTCTAGTTCTGATACCCTGGGAGCCCAGAGGCAGGGACCCTGAAGTGGAGCCATATGTATGAACCCATGTGGTCCCCCAAAGGTTGCTTTTGTTACTTTGAAGTTGGAACTTTCATACCATAATGACATCATTCTGAGGCTGAGCACAGGGTGCATTTCAACATCTGTTTGATGTAATTCTTGGAGCACTTGAGGGGCACCTCCTGGCAAATGGTGGTAGCTCTAGACCTATGCCTTAATAAGGGTCCAGGGCAACTTCTACGTACCAGGGGGTGCCCCACATTGCATGCTTTCCACATGCAGTGAAGTCTTCTTTGCTGGAGCAAAGAGATCTAGAACTGAAAGGCCTTTTAATATGGATTGCAGTGGATCCTGGGCCCATGACAGTTCAGTTAGGGTTGGTGATGAGTAGCACCGAGGTTGGGATTGGATTGAATGAAGGCTGATAGCAATGGCTCTGGCTTCTGTTCACTGAATGGCCTTTCCTGCTGCTGTTCGGCTCCTGGAACACTGCATCTTTCTGTTAATGTCATCAGAACTCTCAGTGCCTCCAGTGCTGGAAACCTTCATTGGCATCACTTTGAATCACTGCCCTTTTCTCCCCAGGAACCTGGCATAGTTTCCACAAGGGCAGGATTAGATAGATGCTAATCTGAGGGATTCTCCATTGACCTTGACTCCATCTTATCTTAGGTTCCTTCTTTAGTGGTATTAAGGAGTTTATGGGCACATTTCCCCTAGGTCTTAGAGGAGGAGGAAAAGTGCCTTAGATTGATTTACTTAGATGCCAGCCCAGCCTGCTTGGTCATCGTCTCCTTCAAATCAACCAAGTCCTGGTGGGCCACCCACATCCTGGAAAGACACCACAGATGTGCCAGGAATGGGTCAGAGGTGCACAGAGAGGTCATTGCTTATTAAAAACCTTGATTGCTCTGTGCCTATTTGTGTCTGAGCCCTTTAGTTTTTTGTTTCCAGAATCCCTAGGAGTTTTCAGGGCTGACTCAAAATGCTTGGTGGTTTCGTAGACATGCTGCTCTTGGCAGACACTCTGACACTTCCCCCCCAGGCAGGAGGACCTTGGGCCAAGGCTGGCGAAGAGCTGCTCCCAGCTGGAGCTGCTGGGGTCAGGGCCTGTGGACATGCCCACCCAGACTGTGCCAGTCCTAGGCTTTCACTCACAATTCACCATTTTAGTTTCCCAGGGTTTGAAAAAAACCCAGCTTTT
The DNA here is from genome assembly GCA_006410615.1 of Neotragus moschatus. Lineage (NCBI taxonomy): Eukaryota > Metazoa > Chordata > Mammalia > Artiodactyla > Bovidae > Neotragus > Neotragus moschatus. The sequence continues at coordinate 8,379 of SJYA01009674.1, forward strand.
ACATCACCAGCGCACCATGAAACTTACTGTTTGAAATATATTAGAAACTGCCGCTATATGCAGCTGGCAAGGTTCCAGGGAAGGAAATTAAACCTTGCATTTCCCCAGCCCTCCTTCCCTACTTCCTGGTAACCCATCAATTCTGTTCAGAATGTGCCCCAAAGTGCCAAGCCTTGCCATTTGCCAGAGTCATGGCACTTGGAATTCTCAGTGAATCTGGATATCCATTTAGCCTCTGCCAATCCATTGACGGGCTCTGAGAATTCTAATGTTATTCCACGGAGAACCATTCTTGTCTACCCTGAGGTGCGTGTAGAGATGGAAAGGGGTGTGTGGTTGCCAGCATCCCAATTTGACTTTTCAGTGATAGAGAGGAAATAATTTATGAAAGTCACAAAAGTGATATATGTCAACAGCTTAAGATATCAGTATGTGAATAATAAATTATGGCTCTAACAAAACTGTAATCTTCCACTGAGAGAGAAAATAAAAAATTTACTGTCTTCTCTTGGAGATAACCACCACTACCATGCTGAGGAATCTTTGTCCTTCTTTTCCTAACCATTTACCCAGACTGCCTCTTGGCCCGTGTCTGGTAGGGACCACAGGAACAAGGAAGGCCCCTTCTAACACTGGGGAATTTATGGTTCACTTAGGGAGAGAGCAAACATGCTCATTTATGTCTGTAACATAAGGCTGTGTAAACACTTGTCTGAGGGAAGAGGCATCTACAACAAACATGGGGCACAGCTCATACCCATTCATTCTTTTCGAAAATATTTACTGAACTCTTATTGTGCTCTCAGATTGATTCTTGCATGTGGGATTCAAAGATTAAACACGTTAAAAAAAATTTTCTATCCCCAAAGAATTAGCAGCGAGGAGCCAGGGAAAGAACATGACTTTTGTAGAGACTTGTGCTCAACTCCTGTCTCTGCCTCTTGCCAGCTGAATAACCCTGGGCAAGTCTCTTTCCACTCTGAGTCTGTGTTTCCTCACCAACGAAATAGAGGCGAACGAGAACAGTCTCAAAGGGATGGTGAAGATGAAGTGAGATAAAGCACACGAAGAGCATTATAGGTACAAATACATCACTGCATAAATGGGGCTATCCTAGGCCATCAGGTGGACTGAGAGCTGGGCAGGCTAACTGAGGCCTCCTGGTTGGACATTTCATCACCAGACCTGGCTGCTCCTCCTGTTGGGGGTCTGGGGATCCTTCAGCCTCAGGGCTCTAGACCTGGAGCCTGGGACTCACCTCCTCTGTTTCTCTACCTGCTGGCCTGGCCTTTTGGGGGATCAGTCCTCTTGGCCACAAAACTCACCTACCTCTCCTCCCCACCAGATATCTGGAACCCCGGTAAGACTCCAGCATGATGTGGCGTGAAGTCTGCTGAGTGCTTTGTCCTTGTTTATCATTTATAATTTTTATTCTGGAAAATTTCAGACATATACAAAAGCAGAGAAAATCGTATGACACACCCTCATGTCCTTTCAATGTCAATAGTTATCCGTGGATATCCGATACTATTTCATTCACAACTCCACCTGCTCCTCCTGCCCTCTGGGTTATTTTAAAGGAAAGCACTTTAAAAAAAATCATAATTGCAACATCACACTTAATAATTAAGAAAAAAATTTTTAATATTAGCAAGCATGTAGTAGGAGTTCACTTTTCCCTGATTGTGCTACAAATGCTTATATGGGGTAGATTTCTTTAAACTGTGGTCTGAACGAGGTCCAGAGGATGTACTTTGTGCTATTTTGGCCTCTGTGTGTGTGCTGATGGGAATAATCTAGTAGGGAGAGTTAAGTTGTTAATGCCGGACAGTGAGAGATAATTTCAGTACTAAAGCGCTACTGTGGATGGAGGGTTCAGAACACAAGCAGAAAAGTTGACATTAGAGAGGGGTGAAGATACTTTCCCATTTGACCAAAGGAGGAGGCAGGGGGTGTGGCTTTAAGGCAACAGTCCCCAACGATTTTGGCACAGGGACTGGTTTTGTGGAAGCAGTTTTTCCATGGACTGAAGGCAGGGTAGGGGGGGATAGTTCGGGAATGATTCAAAAGCATTACTTTTTTTGTGCACTTTGTTTCTATTATTCTTATATCAGCTCCTCCTCAGATCATCAGATATTAGATAGAGGAGATGGGGGACCCCTGCTTTAAAGGAAAGTGGGTAAGAAGGTGGAGATGATTCTTAGCTAGTTGCTTTCATTTTCTCAATTTGGTGTGACGAGGATAAGAGATTTGATTGGAGCTGGGGAGAGCCTGAGGGCCTCTTTGAAAAACCTTTGTTTAATAGATAAGGAGAGCAAGGTCCCAGAAGAGATTTGCCCAAGATTCCATAGCTAGTTAATGAGAGGTTTCAGGCAGAACCTAAGTCTCCTGGGTTTTAGGCCAGTGCTCTCTTAACTGACCCTGACTGTTCATAAACAGAAGACTTTGTGGTTTTCCTGTCTCCCTCTAGTGATGGTTTGTTGGGCTCCACTGGGCTAACGGGAGGGTGTGTGCCTGGAGATGGTTATTGCTATTCCATGTTGGTTTGGGTGAGTCTGGATATTGGGTAGCACAATTTAAGTCCAAGAACTTTGTCAAAGAAGGGACCCAAAATCACAGAATCTTAAACTTAAAGAGGCCCCTTCCAGTGNTGCTACAAATGCTTATATGGGGTAGATTTCTTTAAACTGTGGTCTGAACGAGGTCCAGAGGATGTACTTTGTGCTATTTTGGCCTCTGTGTGTGTGCTGATGGGAATAATCTAGTAGGGAGGGTTAAGTTGTTAATGCCGGACAGTGAGAGATAATTTCAGTACTAAAGCGCTACTGTGGATGGAGCGTTCAGAACACAAGCAGAAAAGTTGACATTAGAGAGGGGTGAAGATACTTTCCCATTTGACCAAAGGAGGAGGCAGGGGGTGTGGCTTTAAGGCAACAGTCCCCAACGATTTTGGCACAGGGACTGGTTTTGTGGAAGCAGTTTTTCCATGGACTGAAGGCAGGGTAGGGGGGGATAGTTCGGGAATGATTCAAAAGCATTACTTTTTTTGTGCACTTTGTTTCTATCATTCTTATGTCAGCTCCTCCTCAGATTATCAGATATTAGAGGAGATGGGGGACCCCTGCTTTAAAGGAAAGTGGGTAAGAAGGTGGAGATGATTCTTAGCTGGTTGCTTTCATTTTCTCAATTTGGTGTGACGAGGATAAGAGATTTGATTGGAGCTAGGGAGAGCCTGAGGGCCTCTTTGAAAAACCTTTGTTTAATAGATAAGGAGAGCAAGGTCCCAGAAGAGATTTGCCCAAGATTCCATAGCTAGTTAATGAGAGGTTTCAGGCAGAACCTAAGTCTCCTGGGTTTTAGGCCAGTGCTCTCTTAACTGACCCTGACTGTTCATAAACAGAAGACTTTGTGGTTTTCCTGTCTCCCTCTAGTGATGGTTTGTTGGGCTCCACTGGGCTAACGGGAGGGTGTGTGCCTGGAGATGGTTATTGCTATTCCATGTTGGTTTGGGTGAGTCTGGATATTGGGTAGCACAATTTAAGTCCAAGAACTTTGTCAAAGAAGGGACCCAAAATCACAGAATCTTAAACTTAAAGAGGCCCCTTCCAGTGATCCTCAAGACCCATCAACTTGTTGGAATATTCCCAAAGCATCCTGTTCAGTTTGTTCAATTCAGTTCAGTTGCTCAGTCATGTCCGACTCTTTATGACCCCCTGGACTGCAGCACGCCAGGCTTCCCTGTCCATCACCAACTCTCAGAGCTTGCTCAAACTCATGTCCATCGAGTCGGTGATGTCATCCAACCATATCATCCTCTATCATCCCCTTTTCCTGTGTTCAATCTTTCCCAGCATCAGGGTCTTTTCCAATGAGTCACTTCTTCCCATCAGGTGGCCAAAGTATTGGAGCTTCAGCTTCAGCATTGGTCCTTCCAATGAATATTCAGGGTTGATTTCCTTTAGGATTGACTAGCTTGATCTCCTTGCAGTCCAAGGGGCTCTCAAGAGTCTTCTCCAACACCACAGTTCAAAAGCATCAATACTTTGGCGCTCAGCTTTCTTTATAGTCAACTCTCACATCCATATGTGACTCTGGAAAAACCGCAGCTTTGACTATACGAAACTTTGTTGGCAAAGTAATGTCTCTGCTTTTTAATATGCTGTCTAGGTTGGTCATAGCTTTTCTTCCAAGGAGCAAGCATCTTTTAATTTCATGGCTGCAGTTACCATCTGCAGTGATTTTGGAGCCCCCCAAAAATAAAGTCTGTCACTGTTTCCATTGTTTCCTCATCTATGTGCCATGAAGTGGTGGGGCTAGATGGCATGATTTTAATTTTTTGAATCTTGAGGTTTAAGCCAGCTTTTTCACTCTCCTCTTTCACTTTCATCAAAGGGCTCTTTAATTCTTCTTCGCTTTCTGCAGTAAGGGTGGTGTCATCTGCATATCTGAGGTTATTGATATTCTTTTGGCAGTCTTGATTCCAGCTTGTGCTTCATCTAGCTCGGCATTTTGCATGATGTACTCTGTATATAAGTTAAATAAGCAGGGTGACAATATGCAGCCATTATGTACTCCTTTCCCAATTTGGAACCATTATGTTGTTCCTGGTTCTGTTTTAACTGTTTCTTCTTGACCTGCGTACAGATTTCTCTGGCAAAAAGTAAGGTGGTCCCATCTCTTTAAGACTTGTCCACAGTTTGTTGTGATCCACATAGTCAAAGGCTTTGGAGTAGTCAATGAAGCAGAAGCAGATGTTTTTCTGGAACTCTCTTGCTTTGTCTGTGATCCAGTGGATGCTGGCAATTTGATCTCTGGTTCCTCTGCCTTTTCTAAATCCAGCTGGAACATCTGGAAGATGGCAGAGTAGCAGGATGTGTGCTCATCTTCTCTGAGAACTCCAAAATTGCAACTTGCTGCTGAACAAACATCGACAGGAGAATGTTTGATTCCACCAAATAATGATACCCCACGTCCAAGAGCAAAGGAGNCTCTGAGAACTCCAAAATTGCAACTTGCTGCTGAACAAACATCGACAGGAGAATGTTTGATTCCACCAAATAATGATACCCCACGTCCAAGAGCAAAGGAGAAGCCCCAACAAGATGGTAGGAAGGGTGAAATCATGTTTAGAATCAAACTCCAAGGTTTCTTGCAATCCCTCAGTGAGTTGTCCAGCTACTTTTTGATCACATGCAGTGACTGGGGGCCAGCCACCTCTCAAGCTGTGTACCCTAGAAGGGGACATCTTTAATGGCAAGAAAACATCAGGCTAATGTTGGGCTGAAATCTGCCTCCCTATAATTTCTACCCACTGAGCTGAATTCTGCCCCTGAATCTGTACACATAAATTCATCCCTCTCCTTCCTGACAGCCCTTCAGATCCTTGGAGCCGCCTCTCAGCTCCCCCTGCTGAGAAATGACACTGCTTCTGAACCTGTCCCCAAAACAGAGGCCTCACTCTGGAGCTGAGAGGGCTGATTCTCTCGAGAGCTCAATTTATGGTACTTGCTTTGTGGAATCCAGGAAATAAACTCTGCTGTCTATTCCATATTCTACTTCTGAAAATTGCTTTCTTTTTTTCATTTCAGTGCCCTGGGACCCCAATCAAAGCTGTTTAGTATATCCTACTTTGTCTTCCAAGAATGTTGCCTGCACCATCTCATGTGCCTCAGGCACACCACAGGGCCTGCTTGCAAGAGACAAGCTCCTTCCTTCTCCATTA
>SJYA01009675.1:0-12095 GCA_006410615.1 Neotragus moschatus
AAAAAGAAAACTACCAGCCAATATCACTGATGAACATAGATGCAAAAATCCTTAACAAAATTCTAGCAAATAGACTCCAACAATATATTAAAAAGATCATACATCATAACCAAGTGGTCATCCCAGGGATGCAAGGATTCTTCAATATTTGCAAATCAATCAATGTAATACACCACATTAAAAAATTGAAGGATAAAAACCATATGATTATCTCAATAGATGCAGAGAAAGCCTTTGACAAAACCCTCCAGAAAGCAGGAATAGAAAGAACATACCTCAACATAATAAAAGCTATATATGACAAACCCACAGCAAACATTATCCTCAATGGTGAAAAATTGAAAGCATTTCCCCTAAAGTCAGGAAAAAGACAATGGTGCCCACTTTCACCACTACTACTCAACATAGTTTTGGAAGTTTTGGCCACAACAATTAGAGCAGAAAAAGAAATAAAAGGAATCCAAATTGGAAAAGAAGTAAAACTCTCACTGTTTGCAGATNTTCAACATAGTTTTGGAAGTTTTGGCCACAGCAATCAGAGAAGAAAAAGAAATAAAAAGAATCCAAATTGGAAAAGAAGAAGTAAAACTCTCACTGTTTGCAGATGACATGATCTGTTTGACAGAAAACCCTAAAGACTCCACCAGAAATTTACTAGAGCTAATCAATGAATATTGTAAACTTGCATGATATAAAATTAACACACAAACATCCATTGCATTCCTATACACTAACAATGAGAAAAAAGAAAGTAAGGAAACAATTCCATTCACCATTGCAACAAAAAGGATAAAATACTTAGAAATATATCTACCTAAAGAAAGAAAGCCTATACATAGAAAACTATAAAACACCGATGAAAGAAATCAAAGAAGACACAAAAGGATGGAGAAATATACCACGTTCATGGATTAGAAGAATCAATATAGTGAAAATGAGTATACTATGCAAAGCAATCTATAGGTTCAATGCAATCACTATCAAGCTACCAATGATATTTTCCACAGAACTAAAAAAAATAATTTCACAATTTGTATGGAAATACAAAAAAATCTTGAATAGCCAAAGCAATCTTGAGAAAGAAGAATGGAACTGGAGGAATCAACCTGCCTGACTTCAGGCTCTACTACAAAGCCACAGTCATCAAGACAGTATGGTACTGGCACAAAGACAGAAATATAGATCAATGGAACAAAATAGAAAGCCCAGAGATAAATCCACACACCTATGGACACCTTATCTTCGACAAAGGAGGCAAGAATATACAGTGGATTAAAGACAATCTCTTTAACAAGTGGTGCTGGGAAAACTGGTCANCCACAGTCATTAAGACAGTATGGTACTGGCACAAAGACAGAAATATAGATCAGTGGAACAAAACAGAAAGCCCAGAGATAAATCCACACACCTATGGACACCTCATCTTTGATAAAAGAGGCAAAAATATACAATGGAGTAAAGACAATCTCTTTAACAAGTGGTGCTGGGAAAACTGGTCAACCACTTATAAAAGAATTAAACTAGAACACTTTCTAACACCATAAACAAACATAAACTCAAAATGGATTAAAGATCTAAACATAAGACCAGAAACCATAAAACTCCTAGCGAAAAACATAGGCAAAACACTCTCCAACATATATCACAGCAGGATCCTGTATAACCCACCTCCCAGAGTAATGGGAATAAAAGTGAAAATAAAGAAATGGGACCTAATTAAACTTAAAAGCTTCTGCACAACAAAGGAAACTGTAAGCAAGTTGAAAAGACAGCCTTCAGAATGGGAGAAAATAATAGTAAATGAAGCAACTGACAAAGAATTAATCTCAAAAATATACAAGCAGGTCCTGCAGCTCCATTCTAGAAAAATAAATGACCCAATCAAAAAATGGGCCAAAGAACTAAACAGACATTTCTCTAAAGAAGACATTCAGATGGCTAACAAACACATGAAAAGATGTTCAACATCACTCATTATCAGAGAACTGCAAATCAAAACCACAGTGAGGTACCATCTCACGCCAGGCAAAATGCCTGTGATCCAAAAGTCTACAAACAATAAATGCTGGAGAGGGTGTGGAGAAGAGGGAACCCGCTTACACTGTTGGTGGGAATGCAAACCAGTACAGCCACTATGGAGAACGGTGTGGAGATTCCTTAAATAACTAGAAATAGAACTGCCATATGACCCAGCAATCCCACTGCTGGGCATACACACTGAGGAAACCAGAATTGAAAGAGACACGTGTGCCCCAATGTTCATCACACAGCCAGGACATGGAAGCAACCTAGATGTCCATCAGCAGATGAATGGATAAGAAAGCCGTGGTACATATACACAATGGAGTATTACTCAGCCATTAAAAAAGAATACATTTGAATCAGTTCTGATGAGATGGATGAAACTGGAGCCTATTATACAGAGTGAAGTAAGTCAGAAAGAAAAACACCAATACAGTACACTAAAGCATATATATGGAATTTAGAAAGATGGTAATGATAACCCTATATGCGAGACAGCAAAAGAGGCACAGATGTATAGAACAGTCTTTTGGATTCTGTTGGAGAAGGCTAGGGTGGAGAGAATAGCATTGAAACATATATATTATCATATATGAAACAGATTGCCAGTCCAGGTTCAATGCATGAGATAGGGTACTCAGGGCTGGTGCCCTGGGATGACCCAGAATGATGGGATAGGGAGGGAGTTGGGAGAGAGGTTCAGGAGGGGGAACACATGTACACCCATAGCTGATTCATGTCAATATATGGCAAAAACCACTATAATATTGTAAAGTAATTAGCCTCCAATTAAAATAAATTTAAAAAACAAGAAGGAAAATAAAACAAATTTCTATAAAAGAACAGATACAGTTCAGTTAAGAACAAATTCAAAGTCGCAGGAATATAAATCATTAAACATGCATACATAATACCCAGACAGCTCCTCAAAACATTGGGATTAAAGAGAAGAATGATGATTTCTATAGAGAAATGTGAAAATCAAAAAACACTGTCTTTTATCTGAAGTACAGACTATTAGAAACATAAGCTAAAGGGATTCTTAAGCAGCATAAATCAGTAAGGCAGACTGAAACAAACTGACTTACCTGTCAGGACCAAAGCAGAAGGTACTGCCAAGGTCTAAGGGGGGGGTAAGGCAGAAAGGCGGGAGATGCTTGGGGCCAGGGGCAGGTGGCAGCATCCTCACTGCTCCCCTGCTGAGCTGCAATGCAGGATGGAGCTCAGGAAAGAGGGAAAGATGTTTGTTGCTCACTCCACTTGGTTCTAAGAAGTAGCTAAATAGCTTTCTTCTTAGCACTGCCTGGGTCCATGCCTCAAGGAATGCCACGGTTTATATCAATATTCTCTGATTAAATCTGCCCCAATAATCTAAGCTGCTTTGAACACAGGCTGAATAGACCTGTTAGAAACTTGAGAAACTTTCCTTCTTAGATCAAAGTAAAAAAAATGTAAAATATGTATAATTCTTACAAAGGGTTTGTGTTTAGTTTGGTGGTGGTTCCTGTTGGCTGTTTCTAGCAGGGATGGTATAAACAATCCTATAGCCAAGAGATTTTGCTACCTTCCCACTAGGGGGACCTAAAGGAACAAGAGTGGAAATGCCAGCACTTCAGTTATCAGGCTATATTTGATGAGAGGTGTAGTTTATGAGAAGTTCATCTTCCAGTTTGCTTCAAGCAGGCACTAGTCAACATTATTCTGGAGCCCCAGAAAAAATTTCAAGCCATTCCAACAAATATACTTTTAGCATCTACTGTGAGAAAGTCTAAGGCTAGATGCAATGAGGGATACAGATATAAATGAAACAAACCTACTATCAAGTGGCTTACAAATTACTGGCTTTGGTGGTGGGTGGGGGGAGGGATGTAAAGTCTTTAGAACTACCTATACTAGAGCTTATAATAGTGTGATAAAATACACAAAAATGTAAAATTAAGTGATATTCTGTTGATAGGGAGGATAAGTCATAGTTAAGGGCAACATTTCTTGTTTAGTTGCTAAGTTGTGTCTGACTCTTTGTGACCCCGTAGACTGTAGCTGGCCAGGCTCCTCTATCAGTGGGATTTCCCAGACAGGAATACTGGAGTGGGTTGCCATTTACTTCTCCAGGGGATTTTACCAATCCAGAGATTCAAATCCACATCTCCTGAATTGGCAGGTGGATTCTTTACCTCTGAGCCACTGGGGAAGCCCTAGGGGAGACATAGGAATTATGAAAAAATTTTATGAAAATCTTAGCACTGTGATTAATACAAAGTATGTCAGAAATCACTCAGGTATTTAAGAAATCTACTGTTACTCAATTCAGTTCAGTTGCTCAGTCATGTCTGACTCTTTGCAACCCCATGGACTGCAGCACACCAGGCCTCCCTGTCCATCATCAACTCAAAGTCATGTCCATTGAGTCAGTGATGCCATCCAACCATCTCATCCTCTTATCTCCTTCTCCTCCCACCTTCAATCTTCCCAGCATTCAGGGTCTTCTCAAATGAGTCAATTTTTCAAATAAGGTGGCCAAAATATTGGAGTTTCAGCTTCAGCATCAGTCCTTCCAATGAATATTCAAGACTGATTTCCTTTAGGATGGACTGGTTGGATCTCCTTGCAGTCCAAGGGACTCTCATGTCCAAGATGGATGGGTCATGATGGAGAATTCTGACAAAATGTGGTCCACTGGAGAAGGGAATGGCAAACCACTTCAGTATTCTTGCCTTGAGAACAGTATGAAAAGGCAAAAAGATAGGACACTGAAAGATGAACTCCCCAGGTCAGTAGGTGCCCAATATGCTACTGGAAATCAGTAGAGAAATAACTCCAGAAAGAATGAAGAGATGGAGCCAAAGCAAAAACAACACCCAGTTGTGGATGTTACTGGTGATAGATGCAAGGTCCAATGCTATAAATAGCAACATTGCATAGGAACCCAGAATGTTAGGCCCATGAATCAAAGCAAATTGGAAGTGGTCAAACAAGAGATGACAGGAATCAGAGAACTAAGATGGACTGGAATGAGTGAATTTAACTCAGATGACAATTATATCTTTTACTGTGGGCAGGAATCCCTTAGAAGAAATGGAGTAGCCATCATGGTCAACAAAAGAGTCTGAAATGCAGTACTTGGATGCAATCTCAAAAACGACAGAATGATCTCTGTTCGTTTNGAATGAGTGAATTTAACTCAGATGACAATTATATCTTTTACTGTGGGCAGGAATCCCTTAGAAGAAATGGAGTAGCCATCATGGTCAACAAAAGAGTCTGAAATGCAGTACTTGGATGCAATCTCAAAAACGACAGAATGATCTCTGTTCGTTTCCAAGGCAAACCATTCAATTTCATGTTAATCCAAGTCTATGCTCCAACCAGTAATGCTGAAGAAGCTGAAGTTAAACAGTTCTCTGAAGACCTACAAGACCTTCTAGAACTAACACCCAAAAGAGATGTCCTTTTCATTATAGGAGACTGGAATGCAAAAGTAGGAAGTCAACAAACACCTGGAGTAACAGGCAAATTTGGCCTTGGAAAATAGAATGAAGTAGGGCAAAGATTAATAGAGTTCTGCCAAGAGAACACACTGGTCATAGCAAACACCCGCTTCCAACAACACAAGAGAAAACTCTACACATGGACATCAGCAGATGGTTGACACCAAAATCAGATTTATATTCTTTGTAGCCAAACATGGAGAAGCTCTATACAGTCAGCAAAAACAAGACTGGGAGCTCACTGTGGCTCAGATCATGAATTCCTTGTTGCCAAATTCAGACTGACACTGAAGAAGTGGAGAAAACCACTAAACCATTCAGATATGACTAAAATCAAATCCCTTGTGACTATACAGTGGAAGTGAGAAGTAGATTTAAGGGACTAGATCTGATAGAGTGCCTGATGAACTACTGTTACTAGGTTTCTGAATAACGAAAAATAGGAACAAATGGTCTCTGCCAACTATAAAAAGCTTCCATATGCCAGGCACCTGATTCCAGTGGGCGTTCTGGGAGGGCCATTGCCCCACCAGAGCTTGTCTTCCATAATGGAAATGGGAAGACTGTGATTTAGATGGCTATGATGGTTACTTTTATGAGTCAATATGAAGGGTGTTTTGGATGAGATTGGGCTTCCCAGCTGGCTCAGATAGTAAAGAATCTGCCTGCAATGTAGGAGACCTGGGCTCAATCCCTGAGTCTGGAAAATCCCTTGGAGAAGGGAATGGCTATCCACTCCAATATTCTTGCCTAGAGAATCCCATAGACGGAGGAGCCTGGTGAGCTATAGGCCATGGTGTCACAAAGAGTCAGCCACAACTGAGCGACTAACACTTTCACTTTCTTTTCACTTAGATGAAAAGAAATATTTAAATCAGTGAATGTTTAACACATTTAAATATTTAAAAATATTTAAATCAATGAATGTTGAGTACAGCAGTTTGCCCTCCATGATCTGACTGGGCCTCATCCAATCAGTTGTATTGAAGGCTTGAAGAGAACAAAAAGTCCAGCTTACCTGAGCAAGAGAGAATTTTCCAGAAAACTGCCTGTGGACTTCATGTGCACCATCAGCTCTCCTGGTTCTCCAGCCTGTGGGCCCACAGTACAGAATTTCAACTTGCCAGCCTCCATAATCATATCAGCCAATTCCTTATAACAATTCTTTACATATATGTACACATTCTCTTGGTTCTGTTTTTACACACGTGTGTGTGCATGTTAGTCGTTCAGTCATGTCTGATTTTTGCAGCCCCATGGATGGAAGTCTGCCAGGCTCCTCTGTCTGTGGAATTCTCCAGGCAAGAAAACTGGAATGGGTTGTCATTTCCTTCTCCCGGGGATCTTCAAGACTCAAGGATCAAACCTGGGTCTCCCACACTGCAAGCAGATTCTTTACCATCTGAGCTATGGAGAACTGTAATACAATGACTCTTTGGCATACAGCAGGCAACTCAGATTTGTGTATAAGAGGACCAAATGATAATAGACTTTAGTAACTGTATCATTTCTTATCATATGTGGCTCTTACTGTGATACTAGCTAAATACATATCTCTTTAAGCAAAATCATGTTCCCACAGGGAGAAATTTATTCCCTAGTGGTATAAGAGAGCCCAGCAAGAGCAAGATGTGTATAAGAGACAGGATACAGATATGTTGAAACAATACAATAAAGTGTAAGTTGGACAATGTGGATGGTGAATATAAGGACAATTAAAAAAAATAAAGCATGCCTTCCAGACACCAAACATTGGGTTGGTCAAAAAGTTTGTTTAGGTTTTTCCATAACATCTTATGGGGAACCCGAATGAACTTTTTGGCCAACCCAAAAGTTCACATATAATATCTTACTATGTGCTATAGGTTATAATACTGTTATATTATAGNTCAGTTCCACATCTATAATATAACAGTATTATAACCTATAGCACATAGTAAGATATTATATGTGAACTTTTGGGTTGGCCAAAAAGTTCATTCGGGTTCCCCATAAGATGTTATGGAAAAACCTAAACAAACTTTTTGACCAACCCAATGTTTGGTGTCTGGAAGGCATGCTTTATTTTTTTTAATTGTCCTTATATTCACCATCCACATTGTCCAACTTACACTTTATTGTATTGTTTCAACATATCTGTATCCATATAGCCATCAACTTTTAACAGTTATATTCCAGGGACACATAACTATGAAGTTTCTGCTCTCCCCAAACGTTAGGGAAAGTTTCTTAACAGCCTCTTGATCCAATTTTCCAAGAATGGGAGAGTACCTCTTGAACCACAAGTAGAGTATACTTCCCATCTGTCCATTGTCCTGTCTAATCATTCATCATCTCCCATTTATACACAAACATAGGGTTCCCCTTGCAGAGAGTCATGTCAGAGATCTCACCTATCCTCAGAAATTTCTGAGAAAAGCATATACCATAAATCAGCATATGGGCCCTTGTTTCAATAATAAAAATGATTCCTTCAAGGACATAGAGAATAGACTGGTGTTTGCCGAGGGGGAGAGAGTTAGGGGAGGGATGGAGTTTGGGGTTAGTAGACATAAGTTTTTATATATAGAATGGATAATCAACAAGGTATTACTGTATAACAGAGAGAACTACATTCAACATCCTATGATAAACCATAATGGAAAAGAATATAACAAAACAGAATGTAAGAATGTGTATGTGTGTAACTGAATCACTTTGCTATACAGCAGAAATTAACATATCATAAATCAACTATACATCAATTTAAAAATTGATTTAAAATAATAAAAATGATTCTTTATGAGAAAACCTGGAATTTCCTGTTGTTTTGTCCTAGATATGCAAAAGAAACAGATGTAATGACAAAACTGAGACATTTTGTGGTTTATATTCATTTGGGGGATGTCTGAGAGAATTTGTATATTGAATGCAGAGGAAAATAAGACCTAAAGGAGCTGTATGTAGCAACAGTGATTATGGATGTGGCCCTTTTGGAGTTATCTTTGGCCTCTTCCTACTTGCTCATTCCTGGATGACAAGGTCCTCCCTCAAGGGCCAATTCTGTGTTCTGCTTTTCTGGACGGTGTTTCTCCAAATGTGGAATATATCTCAGATTCTCCTGGGCTCCGACTCAGATCCACTGAAACTGAATCTCAAAGGGTAGGCCTTGAGAATCTACATTTGTAAGGAACCTCCCCCTTATGCTGCTAACATACTCTAAAGCTTGATAATCACTAATCTAGACTAGAGGTGGATTACCATGAAGCTAACGAAGGCCTGGCGTGCTGCAATTCATGGGGTTGCAAAGATTCGGACATGACTGAGCAACTGAACTAACTAACCAACTAAAGAAGCATGCACACAATGAAGCTTTAGGGCCTCTAAACTTGCCTGGATCCCTTCCCAGAACCTTAATCTAAATTTTTTTCAATTGGTAAATCTTTATTCTTTTTCCTTAAAAAGCTTCAGGTTAAATACAATCCTTGGATGCATCCCTACTCTGGATACTACTTGACAAGAAAATCAAACTCAAATCAGTTAAGCTATTAGATAATAAGAAACCTCATCATACCCCTCTCTGTATTTGCATTTTAGTAAAAATCTTCGGAGAGACTGAAATCTTCAAGTTCCAAAGAATAAATTCTCAGCAAAGGAAATACTGGCAAATGTCAAGCACTGGAGGGTGTAGAGGAGGTTCTTATCAACACATCTCAAACCCAACTGGGTTTGCAGAAGATTTTCTGCCTTCTTGGGAGGCTGGCCATAGATTCCCAGCTACAGAATCTGTTTAAGGAAGTTCATTAACATTGAGCTCTTTGTACCTGGTCTCTTGTTTCATCCTGCTAAAGATCAAGGAAACAGTGTAGACACAGGTTTAATAGAATGATATTCTCAACTGGGAAGTTTGCCTGCAGCCAACAATGACATTCTCAGAGAGGAAAAGGAGCAACCAAGTCCAGCAAGTAAAAATTAACTGAATGAGAGGGTAACCCATGTTCTGAACAGATGTCTCTGCACAGAAGGCACACTGACATTAATTCCAACAACTGAAACATACCACCTTACAAGCTGAAACTCTTAATTAAGAAGACTTTTGTCCTTGAAAGGTGACTAGAGAGAAGGGAAGAAGACCACAGCATTTGTAAATTCTCCTAAGGAAAAGCACCTCTAGACCTACTAGTTTAAGTGATGTAAATAGGACTTGTAAGCCGTGCCTTTTAATGTAAACAGATGATTTTTCTTTGTGTTAGAGAAATCCAATCACTAAGAGAGATATGAATACAAAAAGAACATTTGGGAATTTAAAAGTGTTTTGTGGTACTTCAAGGAAAAGAATTCATTAGAATTTCAGAAGTGAATTTTATGAAACTCATTGCTATGACTTAGGTTTTGCTTGAAATTGATTTGAATTTTTATTTACACTTATAGAGAACCTGCTATGATGACCAGGATGGCTCAAGTATGTCTCTCTTCTCACTGTGGCCACTATCCTAGCACCCAATTACCTGAAATTGGCTGAAACGCTGCAAATCCAAAAGCTTTAGTATGTCATATGGATGTGCCATGTCACCTCATAAACCTTAACAAATTATATTACCTTAGTTTTGCTCTGCTCATTCTAAAGCAGATCCACTTCTCCACATTCAAAAATAACATGAATGCACAGTGAGCAGAACTTATACTTTAAATTTTATGTCTATTAAGGCAGCACTCTCCAGGCCATGAGAACAGTCAAAGAGTCGATGATCAAGTAAGTTTGGAAAAGAAGACATAACTTATCCCCAGGTAGGAAAGCCACACCTTAAATTGTCATATGAAATATTATAATAAGTGATACAGCAAAGAAATCTGTTAATATTTAACTTCACATCAGCATTCTTGATGTGGCATCCCCTTTACACTCACTTTGCTAGGTTTGCCCCTTGATATTCAGATAGCTTGGTATTTGTCCACTGCCACAGTGTATCACAACTATGGTACAGGAATACTTCTAACTCCTGCTGCAGCCCTATGGAGCTCCTCCAAGCCTTCCTCAGCTTCCACACCAGGAAAGAAGGGTCAGAATAGAGATCACAGAGCCATATGACAGCTAGATGCAGTTGTCTAAATAGCCTGTAGAGAGAAAACAGATTCTTTTCTGTGGGAAGGAAAACTCAGAGGAGAGGGTTTAAGAAAAGGTTAATGGTTTAATTTGGACTAATAGTACCAAAACTATATAAAATGTAGGTTTGAGAATTATGCATCAGGAGATAGATTTTCCAGTCCCAACACCTATTACCCTGCTTCCTATGATATAACCAATCCAACCTTAAGGTTATCAGTTATAAAAAAAGGAGAACAAACTGACCTTCCAGTTTCTAATCAGAGCTGAGAAGTATACTTTGGAAGATTAAATGGAAAACATTGCACAATAAGCCAATCAGCCCTTCACCATTTATTACAAACAAACAGCCAGATCTGAATCAATTTCAAAAGTAAATGAATAAAAACAGTATCATATTCACTCCTGTTTTTACCCTAGTCTTTCCCAAATTCAACTGTTGAACAACTGGCTCAGCAATCCTGACACTGATTCTACCTCTGGACTTAATGTTTGTACTTTTCTCAATGGTTAAACTCCAACTTATCCCCCACAGAATTTTCCTTGGCTCTCTAATCCTGTTCTTTTCAACTCATTTTCTCTTGTGCAGGAAATGCCCCGCTTCAACCGAAAAACAAACAGCACCCAACCCTTGCAGTTTCCCATTAACTGGCAACCATTTTGTCCACACTTCCCAGGCCCACCTCCCATAAAAAAAAACTTCAAGGCAAAAACGAAGGAGTGTGGTCAAAAATGCTATTCCATACTACTGCCATTTTAGGAACAGTCCACCTAAAATTACAGGCTCAATTAGGAGAGTTAGTCCCAAGAACCAATGTAGGAATTAAATCAACAAAAAGCAAGGAGGGGAGAGTTGAGAGGCATCAAGCTCTAAACCAATGATTCTCAATCTGAGAATCATAGATGCTAATCAGTTCTTATGAAGAGCTTGTCAATCCATGTGTATACTAATCCACTAACAAAATATTTTTAATATATGCAGAAGTTTTCATGGTTAATAATTAAATTCAAATTCATTAAAAATAATCCCCACAGATTTATCTGGTTCTTATTATATTTTAACAATGTCTGCTTTTACACCAGAAACAATTGTGCTAGCCATCTGTCTGCAAATATTTGTAAAGAAATGTAAATGTTAAAAAAAAAAATAATAATAATCCTGAATTAACAGAAACTATATGACATTATCCTCTGGAGGAGGGCATAGTAACCCACTCCAGTATTCTTGCCTGGAGAATCCCATGGACAGAGAAGCCTGGCAGGCTATGGTCCATAGGGTCTCAAAGAGTTGGACAGGACTGAAGCAACTTAGCACAGCACAGCACATAGACATTATAAAAGAAAAACAGAAAATGATAGCTATTTTCATGCAGGCAAGGGTGAAGAGGGGATAGTCTCATGAACTATTTTTATATGTACAAGAAATCTTCATCCTTGAAAATTTAGGGACCACTGCTCTAATCCTAATGGCAAAGGTCAACTAACAAATGTACTATCTGATA